>JANJGN010000731.1:0-300790 GCA_026770705.1 Isurus oxyrinchus | reverse complement strand
AACACCAACAAATTCAACAACAACCTCAACTTTGAAAAACACCAACAAATTCAACAACAACCTCAACATTGAAAAACACCAACAAATTCAACAACAAACTCAACATTGAAAAACACCAACAAATTCAACAACAACCTCAACATTGAAAAACAACAGCAACCTCAACATTGAAAAACACCAACAAATTCAACAACAACCTCAACATTGAAAAGCACCAACAAATTCAACAACAACCTCAACATTGAAAAACAACAACAACATCAACATTGACAAACACCAACAAATTCAACAACAACCTCAACATTGAAAAACAACAACAAACTCAACATTGAAAAACACCAACAAATTCAACAACAACCTCAACATTGAAAAAGAACAACAACATCAACATTGAAAAACACCAACAAATTCAACAACAACCTCAACATTGAAAAACACCAACAAATTCAACAACAACCTCAACATTGAAAAACACCAACAAATTCAACAACAACCTCAGCATTGAAAAACAACAACAACCTCAACATTGAAAAAGACCAACAAATTCAACAACAACCTCAACATTGAAAAACAACAACAACCTCAACATTGAAAAACACCAACAAATTCAACAACAACTTCAACATTGAAAAACACCAACAAATTCAACAACAACGTCGAAATTGAAAAACACCAACAAATACAACAACAACCTCAACATTGAAAAACAACAACAACCTCAACATTGAAAAACAGCAACAAATTCAACAACAACCTCAACATTGAAAAACAACCACCTCAACATTGCAAAACACCAGCAAATTCAACAACAACCTCAACATTTAAAAACACCAACAAATTCAACAACAACCTCAACATTGAAAAACAGCAACAACCTCAACATTGAAAAACACCAACAAATTCAACAACAACCTCAACATTGAAAAACAACAACAACCTCAACAGTGAAAAACACCAACAAATTCAACAACAACCTCGACATTGAAAAACACCCTCAAATTCAAAATCAACCTCAACATTGAACAACACCAACAACCTCAAAATTGAAAAAACACCAACAAATTCAACAACAACCTCAACATTTAAAAACAACAACAACCTCAACATTGAAAAACACCAACAAATTCAAAAACAACCTCAACATTGAAAAACACCAACAAAATCAACAACAACCTCAACATTGAAAAACACCAACAAACTCAACAACAACCTCAACATTGAAAAATAACAACAACCTCAACATTGAAAAACACCAACAACTTCAACAACAACATCAACATTGAAAAACACCAACAAATTCAACAACAAACTCAAGATTGAAAAACACCCACAAATTCAACAACCTCAAAATTGAAAAGCAACAACAACCTCATCATTGAAAAACACCAACAAATTCAACAACAACCTCAACATTGAAAAACACCAACAAATTCAACAACAACCTCAACATTGAAAAACACCAACAAATTCAACAACAAACTCAAGATTGAAAAACACCAAAAAATTCAACAACCTCAACATTGAAAAACAACAACAACCTCAACATTGAAAAACACCAACAAATTCAACAACAACCTCAACATTGAAAAACAACAACAAACTCAACATTGAAAAACACCAACAAATTCAACAACAACCTCAGCATTGAAAAACACCAACAAATTCAACAACAACCTCAACATTGAAAAACAACAACAACCTCAACATTGAAAAACACCAACAAATTCAACAACAACCTCATCATTGAAAAACAACAACAACCTCAACATTGAAAAACACCAACAAATTCAACAACAACCTCAAAATTGAAAAACACCAACAAATTCAACAACGACCTCAGCATTGAAAAACAACAACAACCTCAACATTGAAAAACACCAACAAATTCAAAAACAACCTCAACATTGAATTTCAAGAACAACCTCAACATTGAAAAACAACATCAAACTCAACATTGAAAAACACCAACAAATTCAACAACAACCTCAACATTGAAAAACAACAACAACCTCAACATTGAAAAACAACAACAAATTCAACAACAACCTCAACATTTAAAAACACCAACAAATTCAACAACAACCTCAACATTGAAAAACAACAACAATCTCAACATTGAAAAACACCAACAAATTCAACAACAACCTCAACATTGAAAAACAGCAACAACCTCAACATTGAAAAACAGCAACAAATTCAACAACAACCTCAACATTGAAAAACACCAACAAATTCAACAACAACCTCAACATTGAAAAACACCAACAAATTCAACAACAAACTCAACATTGAAAAACACCAACAAATTCAACAACAACCTCAACATTGAAAAACAACAACAACCTCAACATTGAAAAACACCAACAAATTCAACAACAACCTCAACATTGAAAAGCACCAACAAATTCAACAACAACCTCAACATTGAAAAACAACAACAACCTCAACATTGACAAACACCAACAAATTCAACAACAACCTCAACATTGAAAAACAACAACAAACTCAACATTGAAAAACACCAACAAATTCAACAACAACCTCAACATTGAAAAACAACAACAACCTCAACATTGAAAAACACCAACAAATTCAACAACAACCTCAACATTGAAAAACACCAACAAATTCAACAACAACCTCAACATTGAAAAACAACAACAACCTCAACATTGAAAAAGACCAACAAATTCAACAACAACCTCAACATTGAAAAACAACAACAACCTCAACATTGAAAAACACCAACAAATTCAACAACAACCTCAACATTGAAAAACACCAACAAATTCAACAACAACCTCAGCATTGAAAAACAACAACAACCTCAACATTGAAAAAGACCAACAAATTCAACAACAACCTCAACATTGAAAAACAACAACAACCTCAACATTGAAAAACACCAACAAATTCAACAACAACTTCAACATTGAAAAACACCAACAAATTCAACAACAACCTCGAAATTGAAAAACACCAACAAATACAACAACAACCTCAACATTGAAAAACAACAACAACCTCAACATTGAAAAACAGCAACAAATTCAACAACAACCTCAACATTGAAAAACAACAACCACCTCAACATTGCAAAACACCAGCAAATTCAACAACAACCTCAACATTTAAAAACACCAACAAATTCAACAACAACCTCAACACTGAAAAACAGCAACAACCTCAACATTGAAAAACACCAACAAATTCAACAACAACCTCAACATTGAAAAACAACAACAACCTCAACATTGAAAAACACCAACAAATTCAACAACAACCTCGACATTGAAAAACACCCTCAAATTCAAAATCAACCTCAACATTGAACAACACCAACAACCTCAAAATTGAAAAAACACCAACAAATTCAACAACAACCTCAACATTTAAAAACAACAACAACCTCAACATTGAAAAACACCAACAAATTCAAAAACAACCTCAACATTGAAAAACACCAACAAATTCAACAACAACCTCAACATTGAAAAACACCAACAAACTCAACAACAACCTCAACATTGAAAAATAACAACAACCTCAACATTGAAAAACACCAACAACTTCAACAACAACCTCAACATTGAAAAACAACAACAACCTCAACATTGAAAAACAACAACAAATTCAACAACAACCTCAACATTTAAAAACACCAACAAATTCAACAACAACCTCAACATTGAAAAACAACAACAATCTCAACATTGAAAAACACCAACAAATTCAACAACAACCTCAACATTGAAAAACAGCAACAACCTCAACATTGAAAAACACCAACAAATTCAACAACAACCTCAACATTGAAAAACACCAACAAATTCAACAACAACCTCAACATTGAAAAACACCAACAAATTCAACAACAAACTCAACATTGAAAAACACCAACAAATTCAACAACAACCTCAACATTGAAAAACAACAACAACCTCAACATTGAAAAACACCAACAAATTCAACAACAACCTCAACATTGAAAAGCACCAACAAATTCAACAACAACCTCAACATTGAAAAACAACAACAACCTCAACATTGACAAACACCAACAAATTCAACAACAACCTCAACATTGAAAAACAACAACAAACTCAACATTGAAAAACACCAACAAATTCAACAACAACCTCAACATTGAAAAACAACAACAACCTCAACATTGAAAAACACCAACAAATTCAACAACAACCTCAACATTGAAAAACACCAACAAATTCAACAACAACCTCAACATTGAAAAACAACAACAACCTCAACATTGAAAAACACCAACAAATTCAACAACAACCTCAACATTTAAAAACACCAACAAATTCAACAACAACCTCAACATTGAAAAACAACAACAATCTCAACATTGAAAAACACCAACAAATTCAACAACAACCTCAACATTGAAAAACAGCAACAACCTCAACATTGAAAAACACCAACAAATTCAACAACAACCTCAACTTTGAAAAACACCAACAAATTCAACAACAACCTCAACATTGAAAAACACCAACAAATTCAACAACAAACTCAACATTGAAAAACACCAACAAATTCAACAACAACCTCAACATTGAAAAACAACAGCAACCTCAACATTGAAAAACACCAACAAATTCAACAACAACCTCAACATTGAAAAGCACCAACAAATTCAACAACAACCTCAACATTGAAAAACAACAACAACATCAACATTGACAAACACCAACAAATTCAACAACAACCTCAACATTGAAAAACAACAACAAACTCAACATTGAAAAAACACCAACAAATTCAACAACAACCTCAACATTGAAAAAGAACAACAAAATCAACATTGAAAAACACCAACAAATTCAACAACAACCTCAACATTGAAAAACACCAACAAATTCAACAACAACCTCAACATTGAAAAACACCAACAAATTCAACAACAACCTCAGCATTGAAAAACAACAACAACCTCAACATTGAAAAAGACCAACAAATTCAACAACAACCTCAACATTGAAAAACAACAACAACCTCAACATTGAAAAACACCAACAAATTCAACAACAACTTCAACATTGAAAAACACCAACAAATTCAACAACAACGTCGAAATTGAAAAACACCAACAAATACAACAACAACCTCAACATTGAAAAACTAGAACAACCTCAACATTGAAAAACAGCAACAAATTCAACAACAACCTCAACATTGAAAAACAACAACCACCTCAACATTGCAAAACACCAGCAAATTCAACAACAACCTCAACATTTAAAAACACCAACAAATTCAACAACAACCTCAACATTGAAAAACAGCAACAACCTCAACATTGAAAAACACCAACAAATTCAACAACAACCTCAACATTGAAAAACAACAACAACCTCAACAGTGAAAAACACCAACAAATTCAACAACAACCTCGACATTGAAAAACACCCTCAAATTCAAAATCAACCTCAACATTGAACAACACCAACAACCTCAAAATTGAAAAAACACCAACAAATTCAACAACAACCTCAACATTTAAAAACAACAACAACCTCAACATTGAAAAACACCAACAAATTCAAAAACAACCTCAACATTGAAAAACACCAACAAAATCAACAACAACCTCAACATTGAAAAACACCAACAAACTCAACAACAACCTCAACATTGAAAAATAACAACAACCTCAACATTGAAAAACACCAACAACTTCAACAACAACATCAACATTGAAAAACACCAACAAATTCAACAACAAACTCAAGATTGAAAAACACCCACAAATTCAACAACCTCAAAATTGAAAAGCAACAACAACCTCATCATTGAAAAACACCAACAAATTCAACAACAACCTCAACATTGAAAAACACCAACAAATTCAACAACAACCTCAACATTGAAAAACACCAACAAATTCAACAACAAACTCAAGATTGAAAAACACCAAAAAATTCAACAACCTCAACATTGAAAAACAACAACAACCTCAACATTGAAAAACACCAACAAATTCAACAACAACCTCAACATTGAAAAACAACAACAAACTCAACATTGAAAAACACCAACAAATTCAACAACAACCTCAGCATTGAAAAACACCACCAAATTCAACAACAACCTCAACATTGAAAAACAACAACAACCTCAACATTGAAAAACACCAACAAATTCAACAACAACCTCATCATTGAAAAACAACAACAACCTCAACATTGAAAAACACCAACAAATTCAACAACAACCTCAAAATTGAAAAACACCAACAAATTCAACAACGACCTCAGCATTGAAAAACAACAACAACCTCAACATTGAAAAACACCAACAAATTCAAAAACAACCTCAACATTGAATTTCAAGAACAACCTCAACATTGAAAAACAACATCAAACTCAACATTGAAAAACACCAACAAATTCAACAACAACCTCAACATTGAAAAACAACAACAACCTCAACATTGAAAAACAACAACAAATTCAACAACAACCTCAACATTTAAAAACACCAACAAATTCAACAACAACCTCAACATTGAAAAACAACAACAATCTCAACATTGAAAAACACCAACAAATTCAACAACAACCTCAACATTGAAAAACAGCAACAACCTCAACATTGAAAAACAGCAACAAATTCAACAACAACCTCAACATTGAAAAACACCAACAAATTCAACAACAACCTCAACATTGAAAAACACCAACAAATTCAACAACAAACTCAACATTGAAAAACACCAACAAATTCAACAACAACCTCAACATTGAAAAACAACAACAACCTCAACATTGAAAAACACCAACAAATTCAACAACAACCTCAACATTGAAAAGCACCAACAAATTCAACAACAACCTCAACATTGAAAAACAACAACAACCTCAACATTGACAAACACCAACAAATTCAACAACAACCTCAACATTGAAAAACAACAACAACCTCAACATTGAAAAACACCAACAAATTCAACAACAACCTCAACATTGAAAAACACCAACAAATTCAACAACAACCTCAACATTGAAAAACAACAACAACCTCAACATTGAAAAAGACCAACAAATTCAACAACAACCTCAACATTGAAAAACAACAACAACCTCAACATTGAAAAACACCAACAAATTCAACAACAACCTCAACATTGAAAAACACCAACAAATTCAACAACAACCTCAGCATTGAAAAACAACAACAACCTCAACATTGAAAAAGACCAACAAATTCAACAACAACCTCAACATTGAAAAACAACAACAACCTCAACATTGAAAAACACCAACAAATTCAACAACAACTTCAACATTGAAAAACACCAACAAATTCAACAACAACCTCGAAATTGAAAAACACCAACAAATACAACAACAACCTCAACATTGAAAAACAACAACAACCTCAACATTGAAAAACAGCAACAAATTCAACAACAACCTCAACATTGAAAAACAACAACCACCTCAACATTGCAAAACACCAGCAAATTCAACAACAACCTCAACATTTAAAAACACCAACAAATTCAACAACAACCTCAACACTGAAAAACAGCAACAACCTCAACATTGAAAAACACCAACAAATTCAACAACAACCTCAACATTGAAAAACAACAACAACCTCAACATTGAAAAACACCAACAAATTCAACAACAACCTCGACATTGAAAAACACCCTCAAATTCAAAATCAACCTCAACATTGAACAACACCAACAACCTCAAAATTGAAAAAAACACCAACAAATTCAACAACAACCTCAACATTTAAAAACAACAACAACCTCAACATTGAAAAACACCAACAAATTCAAAAACAACCTCAACATTGAAAAACACCAACAAATTCAACAACAACCTCAACATTGAAAAACACCAACAAACTCAACAACAACCTCAACATTGAAAAATAACAACAACCTCAACATTGAAAAACACCAACAACTTCAACAACAACCTCAACATTGAAAAACAACAACAACCTCAACATTGAAAAACAACAACAAATTCAACAACAACCTCAACATTTAAAAACACCAACAAATTCAACAATAACCTCAACATTGAAAAACAACAACAATCTCAACATTGAAAAACACCAACAAATTCAACAACAACCTCAACATTGAAAAACAGCAACAACCTCAACATTGAAAAACACCAACAAATTCAACAACAACCTCAACATTGAAAAACACCAACAAATTCAACAACAATCTCAACATTGAAAAACACCAACAAATTCAACAACAAACTCAACATTGAACAACACCAACAAATTCAACAACAACCTCAACATTGAAAAACAACAACAACCTCAACATTGAAAAACACCAACAAATTCAACAACAACCTCAACATTGAAAAGCACCAACAAATTCAACAACAACCTCAACATTGAAAAACAACAACAACCTCAACATTGACAAACACCAACAAATTCAACAACAACCTCAACATTGAAAAACAACAACAAACTCAACATTGAAAAACACCAACAAATTCAACAACAACCTCAACATTGAAAAACAACAACAACCTCAACATTGAAAAACACCAACAAATTCAACAACAACCTCAACATTGAAAAACACCAACAAATTCAACAACAACCTCAACATTGAAAAACAACAACAACCTCAACATTGAAAAACACCAACAAATTCAACAACAACCTCAACATTGAAAAACAACAACAACCTCAACATTGAAAAACACCAACAAATTCAACAACAACCTCAACATTGAAAAACACCAACAAATTCAACAACAACCTCAGCATTGAAAAACAACAACAACCTCAACATTGAAAAAGACCAACAAATTCAACAACAACCTCAACATTGAAAAACAACAACAACCTCAACATTGAAAAACACCAACAAAATCAACAACAACCTCAACATTGAAAAACACCAACAAACTCAACAACAACCTCAACATTGAAAAACACCAACAAATTCAACAACAACCTCAACATTGAATTTCAAGAACAACCTCAACATTGAAAAACAACAACAAACTCAACATTGAAAAACACCAACAAATTCAACAACAACCTCAACATTGAAAAACAACAACAACCTCAACATTGAAAAACAACAACAAATTCAACAACAACCTCAACATTTAAAAACACCAACAAATTCAACAACAACCTCAACATTGAAAAACAACAACAATCTCAACATTGAAAAACACCAACAAATTCAACAACAACCTCAACATTGAAAAACAGCAACAACCTCAACATTGAAAAACACCAACAAATTCAACAACAACCTCAACTTTGAAAAACACCAACAAATTCAACAACAACCTCAACATTGAAAAACACCAACAAATTCAACAACAAACTCAACATTGAAAAAACACCAACAAATTCAACAACAACCTCAACATTGAAAAACAACAGCAACCTCAACATTGAAAAACACCAACAAATTCAACAACAACCTCAACTTTGAAAAGCACCAACAAATTCAACAACAACCTCAACATTGAAAAACAACAACAACATCAACATTGACAAACACCAACAAATTCAACAACAACCTCAACATTGAAAAACAACAACAAACTCAACATTGAAAAACACCAACAAATTCAACAACAACCTCAACATTGAAAAAGAACAACAACCTCAACATTGAAAAACACCAACAAATTCAACAACAACCTCAACATTGAAAAACACCAACAAATTCAACAACAACCTCAACATTGAAAAACACCAACAAATTCAACAACAACCTCAGCATTGAAAAACAACAACAACCTCAACATTGAAAAAGACCAACAAATTCAACAACAACCTCAACATTGAAAAACAACAACAACCTCAACATTGAAAAACACCAACAAATTCAACAACAACTTCAACATTGAAAAACACCAACAAATTCAACAACAACGTCGAAATTGAAAAACACCAACAAATACAACAACAACCTCAACATTGAAAAACAACAACAACCTCAACATTGAAAAACAGCAACAAATTCAACAACAACCTCAACATTGAAAAACAACAACCACCTCAACATTGCAAAACACCAGCAAATTCAACAACAACCTCAACATTTAAAAACACCAACAAATTCAACAACAACCTCAACATTGAAAAACAGCAACAACCTCAACATTGAAAAACACCAACAAATTCAACAACAACCTCAACATTGAAAAACAACAACAACCTCAACAGTGAAAAACACCAACAAATTCAACAACAACCTCGACATTGAAAAACACCCTCAAATTCAAAATCAACCTCAACATTGAACAACACCAACAACCTCAAAATTGAAAAAACACCAACAAATTCAACAACAACCTCAACATTTAAAAACAACAACAACCTCAACATTGAAAAACACCAACAAATTCAAAAACAACCTCAACATTGAAAAACACCAACAAAATCAACAACAACCTCAACATTGAAAAACACCAACAAACTCAACAACAACCTCAACATTGAAAAATAACAACAACCTCAACATTGAAAAACACCAACAACTTCAACAACAACATCAACATTGAAAAACACCAACAAATTCAACAACAAACTCAAGATTGAAAAACACCCACAAATTCAACAACCTCAAAATTGAAAAGCAACAACAACCTCATCATTGAAAAACACCAACAAATTCAACAACAACCTCAACATTAGAAAAACACCAACAAATTCAACAACAACCTCAACATTGAAAAACACCAACAAATTCAACAACAAACTCAAGATTGAAAAACACCAAAAAATTCAACAACCTCAACATTGAAAAACAACAACAACCTCAACATTGAAAAACACCAACAAATTCAACAACAACCTCAACATTGAAAAACAACAACAAACTCAACATTGAAAAACACCAACAAATTCAACAACAACCTCAGCATTGAAAAACACCAACAAATTCAACAACAACCTCAACATTGAAAAACAACAACAACCTCAACATTGAAAAACACCAACAAATTCAACAACAACCTCATCATTGAAAAACAACAACAACCTCAACATTGAAAAACACCAACAAATTCAACAACAACCTCAAAATTGAAAAACACCAACAAATTCAACAACGACCTCAGCATTGAAAAACAACAACAACCTCAACATTGAAAAACACCAACAAATTCAAAAACAACCTCAACATTGAATTTCAAGAACAACCTCAACATTGAAAAACAACATCAAACTCAACATTGAAAAACACCAACAAATTCAACAACAACCTCAACATTGAAAAACAACAACAACCTCAACATTGAAAAACAACAACAAATTCAACAACAACCTCAACATTTAAAAACACCAACAAATTCAACAACAACCTCAACATTGAAAAACAACAAGAATCTCAACATTGAAAAACACCAACAAATTCAACAACAACCTCAACATTGAAAAACAGCAACAACCTCAACATTGAAAAACAGCAACAAATTCAACAACAACCTCAACATTGAAAAACACCAACAAATTCAACAACAACCTCAACATTGAAAAACAACAACAACCTCAACATTGACAAACACCAACAAATTCAACAACAACCTCAACATTGAAAAACAACAACAAACTCAACATTGAAAAACACCAACAAATTCAACAACAACCTCAACATTGAAAAACAACAACAACCTCAACATTGAAAAACACCAACAAATTCAACAACAACCTCAACATTGAAAAACACCAACAAATTCAACAACAACCTCAACATTGAAAAAACAACAACAGCCTCAACATTGAAAAAGACCAACAAATTCAACAACAACCTCAACATTGAAAAACAACAACAACCTCAACATTGAAAAACACCAACAAATTCAACAACAACCTCAACATTGAAAAACACCAACAAATTCAACAACAACCTCAGCATTGAAAAACAACAACAACCTCAACATTGAAAAAGACCAACAAATTCAACAACAACCTCAACATTGAAAAACAACAACAACCTCAACATTGAAAAACACCAACAAATTCAACAACAACTTCAACATTGAAAAACACCAACAAATTCAACAACAACCTCGAAATTGAAAAACACCAACAAATACAACAACAACCTCAACATTGAAAAACAACAACAACCTCAACATTGAAAAACAGCAACAAATTCAACAACAACCTCAACATTGAAAAACAACAACCACCTCAACATTGCAAAACACCAGCAAATTCAACAACAACCTCAACATTTAAAAACACCAACAAATTCAACAACAACCTCAACACTGAAAAACAGCAACAACCTCAACATTGAAAAACACCAACAAATTCAACAACAACCTCAACATTGAAAAACAACAACAACCTCAACATTGAAAAACACCAACAAATTCAACAACAACCTCGACATTGAAAAACACCCTCAAATTCAAAATCAACCTCAACATTGAACAACACCAACAACCTCAAAATTGAAAAAACACCAACAAATTCAACAACAACCTCAACATTTAAAAACAACAACAACCTCAACATTGAAAAACACCAACAAATTCAAAAACAACCTCAACATTGAAAAACACCAACAAATTCAACAACAACCTCAACATTGAAAAACACCAACAAACTCAACAACAACCTCAACATTGAAAAATAACAACAACCTCAACATTGAAAAACACCAACAACTTCAACAACAACCTCAACATTGAAAAACAACAACAACCTCAACATTGAAAAACAACAACAAATTCAACAACAACCTCAACATTTAAAAACACCAACAAATTCAACAACAACCTCAACATTGAAAAACAACAACAATCTCAACATTGAAAAACACCAACAAATTCAACAACAACCTCAACATTGAAAAACAGCAACAACCTCAACATTGAAAAACACCAACAAATTCAACAACAACCTCAACATTGAAAAACACCAACAAATTCAACAACAACCTCAACATTGAAAAACACCAACAAATTCAACAACAAACTCAACATTGAAAAACACCAACAAATTCAACAACAACCTCAACATTGAAAAACAACAACAACCTCAACATTGAAAAACACCAACAAATTCAACAACAACCTCAACATTGAAAAGCACCAACAAATTCAACAACAACCTCAACATTGAAAAACAACAACAACCTCAACATTGACAAACACCAACAAATTCAACAACAACCTCAACATTGAAAAACAACAACAAACTCAACATTGAAAAACACCAACAAATTCAACAACAACCTCAACATTGAAAAACAACAACAACCTCAACATTGAAAAACACCAACAAATTCAACAACAACCTCAACATTGAAAAACACCAACAAATTCAACAACAACCTCAACATTGAAAAACAACAACAACCTCAACATTGAAAAACACCAACAAATTCAACAACAACCTCAACATTGAAAAACAACAACAACCTCAACATTGAAAAACACCAACAAATTCAACAACAACCTCAACATTGAAAAACACCAACAAATTCAACAACAACCTCAGCATTGAAAAACAACAACAACCTCAACATTGAAAAAGACCAACAAATTCAACAACAACCTCAACATTGAAAAACAACAACAACCTCAACATTGAAAAACACCAACAAAATGAACAACAACCTCAACATTGAAAAACACCAACAAACTCAACAACAACCTCAACATTGAAAAACACCAACAAATTCAACAACAAACTCAACATTGAAAAACACCAACAAATTCAACAACAACCTCAACATTGAAAAACAACAACAACCTCAACATTGAAAAACACCAACAAATTCAACAACAACCTCAACATTGAAAAGCACCAACAAATTCAACAACAACCTCAACATTGAAAAACAACAACAACCTCAACATTGACAAACACCAACAAATTCAACAACAACCTCAAGATTGAAAAACAACAACAAACTCAACATTGAAAAACACCAACAAATTCAACAACAACCTCAACATTGAAAAACAACAACAACCTCAACATTGAAAAACACCAACAAATTCAACAACAACCTCAACATTGAAAAACACCAACAAATTCAACAACAACCTCAACATTGAAAAACAACAACAACCTCAACATTGAAAAACACCAACAAATTCAACAACAACCTCAACATTGAAAAACAACAACAACCTCAACATTGAAAAACACCAACAAATTCAACAACAACCTCAACATTGAAAAACACCAACAAATTCAACAACAACGTCAGCATTGAAAAACAACAACAACCTCAACATTGAAAAAGACCAACAAATTCAACAACAACCTCAACATTGAAAAACAACAACAACCTCAACATTGAAAAACACCAACAAATTCAACAATAACTTCAACATTGAAAAACACCAACAAATTCAACAAGAACCTCGAAATTGAAAAACACCAACAAATACAACAACAACCTCAACATTGAAAAACAACAACAACCTCAACATTGAAAAACAACAACCACCTCAATATTGCAAAACACCAGCAAATTCAACAACAACCTCAACATTTAAAAACACTAACAAATTCAACAACAACCTCAACACTGAAAAACAGCAACAACCTCAACATTGAAAAACACCAACAAATTCAACAACAACCTCAACATTGAAAAACAACAACAACCTTAACATTGAAAAACACCAACAAATTCAACAACAACCTCGACATTGAAAAACACCCTCAAATTCAAAATCAACCTCAACATTGAACAACACCAACAACCTCAAAATTGAAAAAACACCAACAAATTCAACAACAACCTCAACGTTTAAAAACAACAACAACCTCAACATTGAAAAACACCAACAAATTCAAAAACAACCTCAACATTGAAAAACACCAACAAATTCAACAACAACCTCAACATTGAAAAACACCAACAAACTCAACAACAACCTCAACATTGAAAAATAACAACAACCTCAACATTGAAAAACACCAACAACTTCAACAACAACCTCAGCATTGAAAAACAACAACAACCTCAACATTGAAAAACAACAACAAATTCAACAACAACCTCAACATTTAAAAACACCAACAAATTCAACAACAACCTCAACATTGAAAAACAACAACAATCTCAACATTGAAAAACACCAACAAATTCAACAACAACCTCAACATTGAAAAACAGCAACAACCTCAACATTGAAAAACACCAACAAATTCAACAACAACCTCAACATTGAAAAACACCAACAAATTCAACAACAACCTCAACATTGAAAAACACCAACAAATTCAACAACAAACTCAACATTGAAAAACACCAACAAATTCAACAACAACCTCAACATTGAAAAACAACAACAACCTCAACATTGAAAAACACCAACAAATTCAACAACAACCTCAACATTGAAAAGCACCAACAAATTCAACAACAACCTCAACATTGAAAAACAACAACAACCTCAACATTGACAAACACCAACAAATTCAACAACAACCTCAACATTGAAAAACAACAACAAACTCAACATTGAAAAACACCAACAAATTCAACAACAACCTCAACATTGAAAAACAACAACAACCTCAACATTGAAAAACACCAACAAATTCAACAACAACCTCAACATTGAAAAACACCAACAAATTCAACAACAACCTCAACATTGAAAAACAACAACAACCTCAACATTGAAAAACACCAACAAATTCAACAACAACCTCAACATTGAAAAACAACAACAACCTCAACATTGAAAAACACCAACAAATTCAACAACAACCTCAACATTGAAAAACACGAACAAATTCAACAACAACCTCAGCATTGAAAAACAACAACAACCTCAACATTGAAAAAGACCAACAAATTCAACAACAACCTCAACATTGAAAAACAACAACAACCTCAACATTGAAAAACACCAACAAAATCAACAACAACCTCAACATTGAAAAACACCAACAAACTCAACAACAACCTCAACATTGAAAAATAACAACAACCTCAACATTGAAAAACACCAACAACTTCAACAACAACATCAACATTGAAAAACACCAACAAATTCAACAACAAACTCAAGATTGAAAAACACCCACAAATTCAACAACCTCAAAATTGAAAAGCAACAACAACCTCATCATTGAAAAACACCAACAAATTCAACAACAACCTCAACATTGAAAAACACCAACAAATTCAACAACAACCTCAACATTGAAAAACACCAACAAATTCAACAACAAACTCAAGATTGAAAAACACCAACAAATTCAACAACCTCAACATTGAAAAACAACAACAACCTCAACATTGAAAAACACCAACAAATTCAACAACAACCTCAACATTGAAAAACAACAACAAACTGAACATTGAAAAACACCAACAAATTCAACAACAACCTCAGCATTGAAAAACACCAACAAATTCAACAACAACCTCAACATTGAAAAACAACAACAACCTCAACATTGAAAAACACCAACAAATTCAACAACAACCTCATCATTGAAAAACAACAACAACCTCAACATTGAAAAACACCAACAAATTCAACAACAACCTCAAAATTGAAAAACACCAACAAATTCAACAACGACCTCAGCATTGAAAAACAACAACAACCTCAACATTGAAAAACACCAACAAATTCAACAACAACCTCAACATTGAATTTCAAGAACAACCTCAACATTGAAAAACAACAACAAACTCAACATTGAAAAACACCAACAAATTCAACAACAACCTCAACATTGAAAAACAACAACAACCTCAACATTGAAAAACAACAACAAATTCAACAACAACCTCAACATTTAAAAACACCAACAAATTCAACAACAACCTCAACATTGAAAAACAACAACAATCTCAACATTGAAAAACACCAACAAATTCAACAACAACCTCAACATTGAAAAACAGCAACAACCTCAACATTGAAAAACAGCAACAAATTCAACAACAACCTCAACATTGAAAAACACCAACAAATTCAACAACAACCTCAACATTGAAAAACACCAACAAATTCAACAACAAACTCAACATTGAAAAACATCAACAAATTCAACAACAACCTCAACATTGAAAAACAACAACAACCTCAACATTGAAAAACACCAACAAATTCAACAACAACCTCAACATTGAAAAGCACCAACAAATTCAACAACAACCTCAACATTGAAAAACAACAACAACCTCAACATTGACAAACACCAACAAATTCAACAACAACCTCAACATTGAAAAACAACAACAAACTCAACATTGAAAAACACCAACAAATTCAACAACAACCTCAACATTGAAAAACAACAACAACCTCAACATTGAAAAACACCAACAAATTCAACAACAACCTCAACATTGAAAAACACCAACAAATTCAACAACAACCTCAACATTGAAAAACAACAACAACCTCAACATTGAAAAACACCAACAAATTCAACAACAACCTCAACATTGAAAAACAACAACAACCTCAACATTGAAAAACACCAACAAATTCAACAACAACCTCAACATTGAAAAACACCAACAAATTCAACAACAACCTCAGCATTGAAAAACAACAACAACCTCAACATTGAAAAAGACCAACAAATTCAACAACAACCTCAACATTGAAAAACAACAACAACCTCAACATTGAAAAACACCAACAAATTCAACAACAACTTCAACATTGAAAAACACCAACAAATTCAACAACAACCTCATCATTGAAAAACACCAACAAATTCAACAACAACCTCAACATTGAAAAACACCAACAAATTCAACAACAACCTCAACATTGAAAAACACCAACAAATTCAACAACAAACTCAAGATTGAAAAACACCAACAAATTCAACAACCTCAACATTGAAAAACAACAACAACCTCAACATTGAAAAACACCAACAAATTCAACAACAACCTCAACATTGAAAAACAACAACAAACTGAACATTGAAAAACACCAACAAATTCAACAACAACCTCAGCATTGAAAAACACCAACAAATTCAACAACAACCTCAACATTGAAAAACAACAACAACCTCAACATTGAAAAACACCAACAAATTCAACAACAACCTCATCATTGAAAAACAACAACAACCTCAACATTGAAAAACACCAACAAATTCAACAACAACCTCAAAATTGAAAAACACCAACAAATTCAACAACGACCTCAGCATTGAAAAACAACAACAACCTCAACATTGAAAAACACCAACAAATTCAACAACAACCTCAACATTGAATTTCAAGAACAACCTCAACATTGAAAAACAACAACAAACTCAACATTGAAAAACACCAACAAATTCAACAACAACCTCAACATTGAAAAACAACAACAACCTCAACATTGAAAAACAACAACAAATTCAACAACAACCTCAACATTTAAAAACACCAACAAATTCAACAACAACCTCAACATTGAAAAACAACAACAATCTCAACATTGAAAAACACCAACAAATTCAACAACAACCTCAACATTGAAAAACAGCAACAACCTCAACATTGAAAAACAGCAACAAATTCAACAACAACCTCAACATTGAAAAACACCAACAAATTCAACAACAACCTCAACATTGAAAAACACCAACAAATTCAACAACAAACTCAACATTGAAAAACATCAACAAATTCAACAACAACCTCAACATTGAAAAACAACAACAACCTCAACATTGAAAAACACCAACAAATTCAACAACAACCTCAACATTGAAAAGCACCAACAAATTCAACAACAACCTCAACATTGAAAAACAACAACAACCTCAACATTGACAAACACCAACAAATTCAACAACAACCTCAACATTGAAAAACAACAACAAAGTCAACATTGAAAAACACCAACAAATTCAACAACAACCTCAACATTGAAAAACAACAACAACCTCAACATTGAAAAACACCAACAAATTCAACAACAACCTCAACATTGAAAAACACCAACAAATTCAACAACAACCTCAACATTGAAAAACAACAACAACCTCAACATTGAAAAACACCAACAAATTCAACAACAACCTCAACATTGAAAAACAACAACAACCTCAACATTGAAAAACACCAACAAATTCAACAACAACCTCAACATTGAAAAACACCAACAAATTCAACAACAACCTCAGCATTGAAAAACAACAACAACCTCAACATTGAAAAAGACCAACAAATTCAACAACAACCTCAACATTGAAAAACAACAACAACCTCAACATTGAAAAACACCAACAAATTCAACAACAACTTCAACATTGAAAAACACCAACAAATTCAACAACAACCTCGAAATTGAAAAACACCAACAAATACAACAACAACCTCAACATTGAAAAACAACAACAACCTCAACATTGCAAAACAGCAACAAATTCAACAACAACCTCAACATTGAAAAACAACAACCACCTCAACATTGCAAAACACCAGCAAATTCAACAACAACCTCAACATTTAAAAACACCAACAAATTCAACAACAACCTCAACACTGAAAAACAGCAACAACCTCAACATTGAAAAACACCAACAAATTCAACAACAACCTCAACATTGAAAAACAACAACAACCTCAACATTGAAAAACACCAACAAATTCAACAACAACCTCGACATTGAAAAACACCCTCAAATTCAAAATCAACCTCAACATTGAACAACACCAACAACCTCAACATTGAAAAACACCAACAAATTCAAAAACAACCTCAACATTGAAAAACACCAACAAATTCAACAACAACCTCAACATTGAAAAACACCAACAAACTCAACAACAACCTCAACATTGAAAAATAACAACAACCTCAACATTGAAAAACACCAACAACTTCAACAACAACCTCAACATTGAAAAACAACAACAACCTCAACATTGAAAAACAACAACAAATTCAACAACAACCTCAACATTTAAAAACACCAACAAATTCAACAACAACCTCAACATTGAAAAACAGCAACAATCTCAACATTGAAAAACACCAACAAAATCAACAACAACCTCAACATTGAAAAACAGCAACAACCTCAACATTGAAAAACACCAACAAATTCAACAACAACCTCAACATTGAAAAACACCAACAAATTCAACAACAACCTCAACATTGAAAAACACCAACAAATTCAACAACAAACTCAACATTGAAAAACACCAACAAATTCAACAACAACCTCAACATTGAAAAACAACAACAACCTCAACATTGAAAAACACCAACAAATTCAACAACAACCTCAACATTGAAAAGCACCAACAAATTCAACAACAACCTCAACATTGAAAAACAACAACAACCTCAACATTGACAAACACCAACAAATTCAACAACAACCTCAACATTGAAAAACAACAACAAACTCAACATTGAAAAACACCAACAAATTCAACAACAACCTCAACATTGAAAAACAACAACAACCTCAACATTGAAAAACACCAACAAATTCAACAACAACCTCAACATTGAAAAACACCAACAAATTCAACAACAACCTCAACATTGAAAAACAACAACAACCTCAACATTGAAAAACACCAACAAATTCAACAACAACCTCAACATTGAAAAACAACAACAACCTCAACATTGAAAAACACCAACAAATTCAACAACAACCTCAACATTGAAAAACACGAACAAATTCAACAACAACCTCAGCATTGAAAAACAACAACAACCTCAACATTGAAAAAGACCAACAAATTCAACAACAACCTCAACATTGAAAAACAACAACAACCTCAACATTGAAAAACACCAACAAAATCAACAACAACCTCAACATTGAAAAACACCAACAAACTCAACAACAACCTCAACATTGAAAAATAACAACAACCTCAACATTGAAAAACACCAACAACTTCAACAACAACATCAACATTGAAAAACACCAACAAATTCAACAACAAACTCAAGATTGAAAAACACCCACAAATTCAACAACCTCAAAATTGAAAAGCAACAACAACCTCATCATTGAAAAACACCAACAAATTCAACAACAACCTCAACATTGAAAAACACCAACAAATTCAACAACAACCTCAACATTGAAAAACACCAACAAATTCAACAACAAACTCAAGATTGAAAAACACCAACAAATTCAACAACCTCAACATTGAAAAACAACAACAACCTCAACATTGAAAAACACCAACAAATTCAACAACAACCTCAACATTGAAAAACAACAACAAACTGAACATTGAAAAACACCAACAAATTCAACAACAACCTCAGCATTGAAAAACACCAACAAATTCAACAACAACCTCAACATTGAAAAACAACAACAACCTCAACATTGAAAAACACCAACAAATTCAACAACAACCTCATCATTGAAAAACAACAACAACCTCAACATTGAAAAACACCAACAAATTCAACAACAACCTCAAAATTGAAAAACACCAACAAATTCAACAACGACCTCAGCATTGAAAAACAACAACAACCTCAACATTGAAAAACACCAACAAATTCAACAACAACCTCAACATTGAATTTCAAGAACAACCTCAACATTGAAAAACAACAACAAACTCAACATTGAAAAACACCAACAAATTCAACAACAACCTCAACATTGAAAAACAACAACAACCTCAACATTGAAAAACAACAACAAATTCAACAACAACCTCAACATTTAAAAACACCAACAAATTCAACAACAACCTCAACATTGAAAAACAACAACAATCTCAACATTGAAAAACACCAACAAATTCAACAACAACCTCAACATTGAAAAACAGCAACAACCTCAACATTGAAAAACAGCAACAAATTCAACAACAACCTCAACATTGAAAAACACCAACAAATTCAACAACAACCTCAACATTGAAAAACACCAACAAATTCAACAACAAACTCAACATTGAAAAACATCAACAAATTCAACAACAACCTCAACATTGAAAAACAACAACAACCTCAACATTGAAAAACACCAACAAATTCAACAACAACCTCAACATTGAAAAGCACCAACAAATTCAACAACAACCTCAACATTGAAAAACAACAACAACCTCAACATTGACAAACACCAACAAATTCAACAACAACCTCAACATTGAAAAACAACAACAAACTCAACATTGAAAAACACCAACAAATTCAACAACAACCTCAACATTGAAAAACAACAACAACCTCAACATTGAAAAACACCAACAAATTCAACAACAACCTCAACATTGAAAAACACCAACAAATTCAACAACAACCTCAACATTGAAAAACAACAACAACCTCAACATTGAAAAACACCAACAAATTCAACAACAACCTCAACATTGAAAAACAACAACAACCTCAACATTGAAAAACACCAACAAATTCAACAACAACCTCAACATTGAAAAACACCAACAAATTCAACAACAACCTCAGCATTGAAAAACAACAACAACCTCAACATTGAAAAAGACCAACAAATTCAACAACAACCTCAACATTGAAAAACAACAACAACCTCAACATTGAAAAACACCAACAAATTCAACAACAACTTCAACATTGAAAAACACCAACAAATTCAACAACAACCTCATCATTGAAAAACACCAACAAATTCAACAACAACCTCAACATTGAAAAACACCAACAAATTCAACAACAACCTCAACATTGAAAAACACCAACAAATTCAACAACAAACTCAAGATTGAAAAACACCAACAAATTCAACAACCTCAACATTGAAAAACAACAACAACCTCAACATTGAAAAACACCAACAAATTCAACAACAACCTCAACATTGAAAAACAACAACAAACTGAACATTGAAAAACACCAACAAATTCAACAACAACCTCAGCATTGAAAAACACCAACAAATTCAACAACAACCTCAACATTGAAAAACAACAACAACCTCAACATTGAAAAACACCAACAAATTCAACAACAACCTCATCATTGAAAAACAACAACAACCTCAACATTGAAAAACACCAACAAATTCAACAACAACCTCAAAATTGAAAAACACCAACAAATTCAACAACGACCTCAGCATTGAAAAACAACAACAACCTCAACATTGAAAAACACCAACAAATTCAACAACAACCTCAACATTGAATTTCAAGAACAACCTCAACATTGAAAAACAACAACAAACTCAACATTGAAAAACACCAACAAATTCAACAACAACCTCAACATTGAAAAACAACAACAACCTCAACATTGAAAAACAACAACAAATTCAACAACAACCTCAACATTTAAAAACACCAACAAATTCAACAACAACCTCAACATTGAAAAACAACAACAATCTCAACATTGAAAAACACCAACAAATTCAACAACAACCTCAACATTGAAAAACAGCAACAACCTCAACATTGAAAAACAGCAACAAATTCAACAACAACCTCAACATTGAAAAACACCAACAAATTCAACAACAACCTCAACATTGAAAAACACCAACAAATTCAACAACAAACTCAACATTGAAAAACATCAACAAATTCAACAACAACCTCAACATTGAAAAACAACAACAACCTCAACATTGAAAAACACCAACAAATTCAACAACAACCTCAACATTGAAAAGCACCAACAAATTCAACAACAACCTCAACATTGAAAAACAACAACAACCTCAACATTGACAAACACCAACAAATTCAACAACAACCTCAACATTGAAAAACAACAACAAAGTCAACATTGAAAAACACCAACAAATTCAACAACAACCTCAACATTGAAAAACAACAACAACCTCAACATTGAAAAACACCAACAAATTCAACAACAACCTCAACATTGAAAAACACCAACAAATTCAACAACAACCTCAACATTGAAAAACAACAACAACCTCAACATTGAAAAACACCAACAAATTCAACAACAACCTCAACATTGAAAAACAACAACAACCTCAACATTGAAAAACACCAACAAATTCAACAACAACCTCAACATTGAAAAACACCAACAAATTCAACAACAACCTCAGCATTGAAAAACAACAACAACCTCAACATTGAAAAAGACCAACAAATTCAACAACAACCTCAACATTGAAAAACAACAACAACCTCAACATTGAAAAACACCAACAAATTCAACAACAACTTCAACATTGAAAAACACCAACAAATTCAACAACAACCTCGAAATTGAAAAACACCAACAAATACAACAACAACCTCAACATTGAAAAACAACAACAACCTCAACATTGCAAAACAGCAACAAATTCAACAACAACCTCAACATTGAAAAACAACAACCACCTCAACATTGCAAAACACCAGCAAATTCAACAACAACCTCAACATTTAAAAACACCAACAAATTCAACAACAACCTCAACACTGAAAAACAGCAACAACCTCAACATTGAAAAACACCAACAAATTCAACAACAACCTCAACATTGAAAAACAACAACAACCTCAACATTGAAAAACACCAACAAATTCAACAACAACCTCGACATTGAAAAACACCCTCAAATTCAAAATCAACCTCAACATTGAACAACACCAACAACCTCAACATTGAAAAACACCAACAAATTCAAAAACAACCTCAACATTGAAAAACACCAACAAATTCAACAACAACCTCAACATTGAAAAACACCAACAAACTCAACAACAACCTCAACATTGAAAAATAACAACAACCTCAACATTGAAAAACACCAACAACTTCAACAACAACCTCAACATTGAAAAACAACAACAACCTCAACATTGAAAAACAACAACAAATTCAACAACAACCTCAACATTTAAAAACACCAACAAATTCAACAACAACCTCAACATTGAAAAACAGCAACAATCTCAACATTGAAAAACACCAACAAAATCAACAACAACCTCAACATTGAAAAACAGCAACAACCTCAACATTGAAAAACACCAACAAATTCAACAACAACCTCAACATTGAAAAACACCAACAAATTCAACAACAACCTCAACATTGAAAAACACCAACAAATTCAACAACAAACTCAACATTGAAAAACACCAACAAATTCAACAACAACCTCAACATTGAAAAACAACAACAACCTCAACATTGAAAAACACCATCAAATTCAACAACAACCTCAACATTGAAAAGCACCAACAAATTCAACAACAACCTCAACATTGAAAAACAACAACAACCTCAACATTGACAAACACCAACAAATTCAACAACAACCTCAACATTGAAAAACAACAACAAACTCAACATTGAAAAACACCAACAAATTCAACAACAACCTCAACATTGAAAAACAACAACAACCTCAACATTGAAAAACACCAACAAATTCAACAACAACCTCAACATTGAAAAACACCAACAAATTCAACAACAACCTCAACATTGAAAAACAACAACAACCTCAACATTGAAAAACACCAACAAATTCAACAACAACCTCAACATTGAAAAACAACAACAACCTCAACATTGAAAAACACCAACAAATTCAACAACAACCTCAACATTGAAAAACACCAACAAATTCAACAACAACCTCAGCATTGAAAAACAACAACAACCTCAACAGTGAAAAAGACCAACAAATTCAACAACAACCTCAACATTGAAAAACAACAACAACCTCAACATTGAAAAACACCAACAAATTCAACAACAACTTCAACATTGAAAAACACCAACAAATTCAACAACAACCTCGAAATTGAAAAACACCAACAAATACAACAACAACCTCAACATTGAAAAACAACAACAACCTCAACATTGAAAAACAGCAACAAATTCAACAACAACCTCAACATTGAAAAACAACAACCACCTCAACATTGCAAAACACCAGCAAATTCAACAACAACCTCAACATTTAAAAACACCAACAAATTCAACAACAACCTCAACATTGAAAAACAGCAACAACCTCAACATTGAAAAACACCAACAAATTCAACAACAACCTCAACATTGAAAAACAACAACAACCTCAACATTGAAAAACACCAACAAATTCAACAACAACCTCGACATTGAAAAACACCCTCAAATTCAAAATCAACGTCAACATTGAACAACACCAACAACCTCAAAATTGAAAAAACACCAACAAATTCAACAACAACCTCAACATTTAAAAACAACAACAACCTCAACATTGAAAAACACCAACAAATTCAAAAACAACCTCAACATTGAAAAACACCAACAAAATCAACAACAACCTCAACATTGAAAAACACCAACAAACTCAACAACAACCTCAACATTGAAAAATAACAAAAACCTCAACATTGAAAAACACCAACAACTTCAACAACAACATCAACATTGAAAAACACCAACAAATTCAACAACAAACTCAAGATTGAAAAACACCCACAAATTCAACAACCTCAAAATTGAAAAGCAACAACAACCTCATCATTGAAAAACACCAACAAATTCAACAACAACCTCAACATTGAAAAACACCAAGAAATTCAACAACAACCTCAACATTGAAAAACACCAACAAATTCAACAACAAACTCAAGATTGAAAAACACCAACAAATTCAACAACCTCAACATTGAAAAACAACAACAACCTCAACATTGAAAAATACCAACAAATTCAACAACAACCTCAACATTGAAAAACAACAACAAACTCAACATTGAAAAACACCAACAAATTCAACAACAACCTCAGCATTGAAAAACACCAACAAATTCAACAACAACCTCAACATTGAAAAACAACAACAACCTCAACATTGAAAAACACCAACAAATTCAACAACAACCTCATCATTGAAAAACAACAACAACCTCAACATTGAAAAACACCAACAAATTCAACGACAACCTCAAAATTGAAAAACACCAACAAATTCAACAACGACCTCAGCATTGAAAAACAACAACAACCTCAACATTGAAAAACACCAACAAATTCAACAACAACCTCAACATTGAATTTCAAGAACAACCTCAACATTGAAAAACAACAACAAACTCAACATTGAAAAACACCAACAAATTCAACAACAACCTCAACATTGAAAAACAACAACAACCTCAACATTGAAAAACAACAACAAATTCAACAACAACCTCAACATTTAAAAACACCAACAAATTCAACAACAACCTCAACATTGAAAAACAACAACAATCTCAACATTGAAAAACACCAACAAATTCAACAACAACCTCAACATTGAAAAACAGCAACAACCTCAACATTGAAAAACACCAACAAATTCAACAACAACCTCAACATTGAAAAACACCAACAAATTCAACAACAACTTCAACATTGAAAAACACCAACAAATTCAACAACAAACTCAACATTGAAAAACACCAACAAATTCAACAACAACCTCAACATTGAAAAACAACAACAACCTCAACATTGAAAAACACCAACAAATTCAACAACAACCTCAACATTGAAAAGCACCAACAAATTCAACAACAACCTCAACATTGAAAAACAACAACAACCTCAACATTGACAAACACCAACAAATTCAACAACAACCTCAACATTGAAAAACAACAACAAACTCAACATTGAAAAACACCAACAAATTCAACAACAACCTCAACATTGAAAAACAACAACAACCTCAACATTTAAAAACACCAACAAATTCAACAACAACCTCAACATTGAAAAACACCAACAAATTCAACAACAACCTCAACATTGAAAAACAACAACAACCTCAACATTGAAAAACACCAACAAATTCAACAAAAGCCTCAACATTGAAAAACAACAACAACCTCAACATTGAAAAACACCAACAAATTCAACAACAACCTCAACATTGAAAAACACCAACAAATTCAACAACAACCTCAGCATTGAAAAACAACAACAACCTCAACATTGAAAAAGACCAACAAATTCAACAACAACCTCAACATTGAAAAACAACAACAACCTCAACATTGAAAAACACCAACAAATTCAACAACAACTTCAACATTGAAAAACACCAACAAATTCAACAACAACCTCGAAATTGAAAAACACCAACAAATACAACAACAACCTCAACATTGAAAAACAACAACAACCTCAACATTGAAAAACAGCAACAAATTCAACAACAACCTCAACATTGAAAAACAACAACCACCTCAACATTGCAAAACACCAGCAAATTCAACAACAACCTCAACATTTAAAAACACCAACAAATTCAACAACAACCTCAACATTGAAAAACAGCAACAACCTCAACATTGAAAAACACCAACAAATTCAACAACAACCTCAACATTGAAAAACAACAACAACCTCAGCATTGAAAAACACCAACAATTTCAACAACAACCTCGACATTGAAAAACACCCTCAAATTCAAAATCAACCTCAACATTGAACAACACCAACAACCTCAAAATTGAAAAAACACCAACAAATTCAACAACAACCTCAACATTTAAAAACAACAACAACCTCAACATTGAAAAACACCAACAAATTCAAAAACAACCTCAACATTGAAAAACACCAACAAATTCAACAACAACCTCAACATTGAAAAACACCAACAAACTCAACAACAACCTCAACATTGAAAAATAACAACAACCTCAACATTGAAAAACACCAACAACTTCAACAACAACATCAACATTGAAAAACACCAACAAATTCAACAACAATCTCAAGATTGAAAAACACCCACAAATTCAACAACCTCAAAATTGAAAAGCAACAACAACCTCATCATTGAAAAACAGCAACAAATTCAAAAACAACCTCAACATTGAAAAACACCAACAAATTCAACAACAACCTCAACATTGAAAAACAACAACAACCTCAACATTGAAAAACACCAACAAATTCAACAACAACCTCAACATTGAAAAACACCAACAAATTCAACAACAAACTCAACATTGAAAAACACCAACAAATTCAGCAACAACCTCAACATTGAAAAACAACAACAACCTCCACATTGAAAAACACCAACAAATTCAACAACAACCTCAACATTGAAAAGCACCAACAAATTCAACAACAACCTCAACATTGAAAAACAACAACAACCTCAACATTGACAAACACCAACAAATTCAACAACAACCTCAACATTGAAAAACAACAACAAACTCAACATTGAATTACACCAACAAATTCAACAACAACCTCAACATTGAAAAACAACAACAACCTCAACATTGAAAAACACCAACAAATTCAACAACAACCTCAACATTGAAAAACACCAACAAATTCAACAACCTCAACATTGAAAAACAACAACAACCTCAACATTGAAAAACACCAACAAATTCAACAACAACCTCAACATTGAAAAACAACAACAACCTCAACATTGAAAAACACCAACAAATTCAACAACAACCTCAACATTGAAAAACACCAACAAATTCAACAACAACCTCAGCATTGAAAAACAACAACAACCTCAACATTGAAAAAGACCAACAAATTCAACAACAACCTCAACATTGAAAAACAACAACAACCTCAACATTGAAAAACACCAACAAATTCAACAACAACTTCAACATTGAAAAACACCAACAAATTCAACAACAACCTCGAAATTGAAAAACACCAACAAATACAACAACAACCTCAACATTGAAAAACAACAACAACCTCAACATTGAAAAACAGCAACAAATTCAACAACAACCTCAACATTGAAAAACAACAACCACCTCAACATTGCAAAACACCAGCAAATTCAACAACAACCTCAACATTTAAAAACACCAACAAATTCAACAACAACCTCAACATTGAAAAACAGCAACAACCTCAACATTGAAAAACACCAACAAATTCAACAACAACCTCAACATTGAAAAACAACAACAACCTCAACATTGAAAAACACCAACAAATTCAACAACAACCTCGACATTGAAAAACACCCTCAAATTCAAAATCAACCTCAACATTGAACAACACCAACAACCTCAAAATTGAAAAAACACCAACAAATTCAACAACAACCTCAACATTTAAAAACAACAACAACCTCAACATTGAAAAACACCAACAAATTCAAAAACAACCTCAACATTGAAAAACACCAACAAATTCAACAACAACCTCAACATTGAAAAACGCCAACAAACTCAACAACAACCTCAACATTGAAAAATAACAACAACCTCAACATTGAAAAACAGCAACAACTTCAACAACAACATCAACATTGAAAAACAGCAACAAATTCAACAACAAACTCAAGATTGAAAAACACCCACAAATTCAACAACCTCAAAATTGAAAAGCAACAACAACCTCATCATTGAAAAACACCAACAAATTCAACAACAACCTCAACATTGAAAAACACCAACAAATTCAACAACAACCTCAACATTGAAAAACAACAACAACCTCAACATTGAAAAACACCAACAAATTCAACAACAACCTCAACATTGAAAAACAACAACAACCTCAACATTGAAAAACACCAACAAATTCAACAACAACCTCAACATTGAAAAACAACAACAAACTCAACATTGAAAAACACCAACAAATTCAACAACAACCTCAACATTGAAAAACAACAACAACCTCAACATTGAAAATCACCAACAAATTCAACAATAACCTCAACATTGAAAAACAACAACAACCTCAACATTGAAAAACACCAACAAATTCAACAACAACCTCAACATTGAAAAACACCAACAAATTCAACAACAACCTCAAAATTGAAAAACAACAACAACCTCAACAGTGAAAAACACCAACAAATTCAACAACAACCTCAACATTGAAAAACAACAACAACCTCAACATTGAAAAACACCAACAAATTCAACAACAACCTCAGCATTGAAAAACACCAACAAATTCAACAACAACCTCAGCATTGAAAAACAACAACAACCTCAACATTGAAAAACACCAACAAATTCAACAACAACCTCAACATTGAAAAACAACAACAACCTCAACATTGAAAAACACCAACAAATTCAACAACAACTTCAACATTGAAAAACACCAACAAATTCAACAACAACCTCGAAATTGAAAAACACCAACAAATTCAACAACAACCTCAACATTGAAAAACAAAAACAAATTCAACAAAAACCTCAAAATTGAAAAACAACAACAAACTCAACAACAACCCCAACATTTAAAAACAACAACAACCTCAGCATTGAAAAACACCAACAAATTCAACAACAACCTCAACATTGAAAAACACCAACAAATTCAACAAGAACCTCAACATTGAAAAACACCAACAAACTCAACAACAACCTCAACATTGAAAAACAACAACAACCGCAACATTGAAGAACACCAACAAATTCAACAACAACCTCAACATTGAAAAACACCAACAAATTCAGCAACAACCTGAACATTGAAAAACACCAACAACCTCAACATTGAAAAACACCAACAAATTCAACAACAACCTCAACATTGAAAAAAAACAACAACCTCAACATTGAAAAACACCAACAAATTCAACAACAACCTCAGCATTGAAAAACAACAACAAACTAAACATTGAAAAACACCAACAAATTCAACAACAACCTCAACATTGAAAAACAACAACAACCTCAACATAGAAAAACACCAACAAATTCAAAAACAACCTCAACATTGAAAAACACCAACATATTCAACAACAACCTCAACATTGAAAAACACCAACAAATTCAACAACAACCTCGAAATTGAAAAACACCAACAAATTCAACAACAAACTCAACATTGAAAAACACCAATAAATTCAGCAACAACCTCAACATTGAAAAACAACAACAACCTCAACATTGAAAAACACCAACAATTTCAACAACAACCTCAACATTGAAAAGCACCAACAAATTCAACAAAAACCTCAACATTGAAAAACAACAACAACCTCAACATTGAAAAACAACAACAAATTCAACAACAACCTCAACATTGAAAAACAACAACAACCTCAACATTGAAAAACAACAACAAACTCAACATTGAAAAACACCAACAAATTCAACAACAACCTCAACATTGAAAAACAACAACAACCTCAACATTGAAAAACACCAACAAATTCAACAGCAACCTCAACATTGAAAAACACCAAGAAATTCAACAACAACCTCAACATTGAAAAACAACAACAACCTCAACATTGAAAAACACCAACAAATTCAACAACAACCTCAACATTGAAAAACAACAACAACCTCAACATTGAAAAACACCAGCAAATTCAACAACAACCTCAACATTGAAAAACACCAACAAATTCAACAACAACCTCAGCATTGAAAAACAACAACAACCTCAACATTCAAAAAGACCAACAAATTCAACAACAACTTCAACATTGAAAAACACCAACAAATTCAACAACAACCTCGAAATTGAAAAACACCAACCAATACAACAACAACCTCAAAATTGAAAAACACCAACAAATTCAACAACAACCTCGAAATTGAAAAACACCAACAAATTCAACAACAAACTCAACATTGAAAAACACCAACAAATTCAACAACAAACTCAACATTGAAAAACAACAACAACCTCAACATTGAAAAACAACAACAACCTCAACATTGAAAAACACCAACAAATTCAACAACAACTTCAACATTGAAAAACACCAACAAATTCAACAACAACCTCGAAATTGAAAAACACCAACAAATACAACAACAACCTCAACATTGAAAAACAACAACAACCTCAACATTGAAAAACAGCAACAAATTCAACAACAACCTCAACATTGAAAAACAACAACCACCTCAACATTGCAAAACACCAGCAAATTCAACAACAACCTCAACATTTAAAAACACCAACAAATTCAACAACAACCTCAACATTGAAAAACAGCAACAACCTCAAGATTGAAAAACACCCACAAATTCAACAACCTCAAAATTGAAAAGCAACAACAACCTCATCATTGAAAAACACCAACAAATTCAACAACAACCTCAACATTGAAAAACACCAACAAATTCAACAACAACCTCAACATTCAAAAACAACAACAACCTCAACATTGAAAAACACCAACAAATTCAACAACAACCTCAACATTGAAAAACAACAACAACCTCAACATTGAAAAACACCAACAAATTCAACAACAACCTCAACATTGAAAAACAACAACAAACTCAACATTGAAAAACACCAACAAATTCAACAACAACCTCAACATTGAAAAACAACAACAACCTCAACATTGAAAATCACCAACAAATTCAACAATAACCTCAACATTGAAAAACAACAACAACCTCAACATTGAAAAACACCAACAAATTCAACAACAACCTCAACATTGAAAAACACCAACAAATTCAACAACAACCTCAAAATTGAAAAACAACAACAACCTCAACATTGAAAAACACCAACAAATTCAACAACAACCTCAACATTGAAAAACAACAACAACCTCAACATTGAAAAACACCAACAAATTCAACAACAACCTCAGCATTGAAAAACACCAACAAATTCAACAACAACCTCAGCATTGAAAAACAACAACAACCTCAACATTGAAAAACACCCACAAATTCAACAACAACCTCAACATTGAAAAACACCAACAAATTCAACAACAACCTCAGCATTGAAAAACAACAACAACCTCAACATTGAAAAAGACCAACAAATTCAACAACAACCTCAACATTGAAAAACAACAACAACCTCAACATTGAAAAACACCAACAAATTCAACAACAACTTCAACATTGAAAAACACCAACAAATTCAACAACAACCTCGAAATTGAAAAACACCAACAAATACAACAACAACCTCAACATTGAAAAACAACAACAACCTCAACATTGAAAAACAGCAACAAATTCAACAACAACCTCAACATTGAAAAACAACAACCACCTCAACATTGCAAAACACCAGCAAATTCAACAACAACCTCAACATTTAAAAACACCAACAAATTCAACAACAACCTCAACATTGAAAAACAGCAACAACCTCAACATTGAAAAACACCAACAAATTCAACAACAACCTCAACATTGAAAAACAACAACAACCTCAACATTGAAAAACACCAACAAATTCAACAACAACCTCGACATTGAAAAACACCCTCAAATTCAAAATCAACCTCAACATTGAACAACACCAACAACCTCAAAATTGAAAAAACACCAACAAATTCAACAACAACCTCAACATTTAAAAACAACAACAACCTCAACATTGAAAAACACCAACAAATTCAAAAACAACCTCAACATTGAAAAACACCAACAAATTCAACAACAACCTCAACATTGAAAAACACCAACAAACTCAACAACAACCTCAACATTGAAAAATAACAACAACCTCAACGTTGAAAAACACCAACAACTTCAACAACAACATCAACATTGAAAAACAGCAACAAATTCAACAACAAACTCAAGATTGAAAAACACCCACAAATTCAACAACCTCAAAATTGAAAAGCAACAACAACCTCATCATTGAAAAACACCAACAAATTCAACAACAACCTCAACATTGAAAAACACCAACAAATTCAACAACAACCTCAACATTGAAAAACAACAACAACCTCAACATTGAAAAACACCAACAAATTCAACAACAACCTCAACATTGAAAAACAACCACAACCTCAACATTGAAAAACACCAACAAATTCAACAACAACCTCACAATTGAAAAACAACAACAAACTCAACATTGAAAAACACCAACAAATTCAACAACAACCTCAACATTGAAAAACAACAACAACCTCAACATTGAAAATCACCAACAAATTCAACAATAACCTCAACATTGAAAAACAACAACAACCTCAACATTGAAAAACACCAACAAATTCAACAACAACCTCAACATTGAAAACCACCAACAAATTCAACAACAACCTCAAAATTGAAAAACAACAACAACCTCAACATTGAAAAACACCAACAAATTCAACAACAACCTCAACATTGAAAAACAACAACAACCTCAACATTGAAAAACACCAACAAATTCAACAACAACCTCAGCATTGAAAAACACCAACAAATTCAACAACAACCTCAGCATTGAAAAACAACAACAACCTCAACATTGAAAAACACCAACAAATTCAACAACAACCTCAACATTGAAAAACAACAACAACCTCAACATTGAAAAACACCAACAAATTCAACAACAACTTCAACATTGAAAAACACCAACAAATTCAACAACAACCTCGAAATTGAAAAACACCAACAAATTCAACAACAACCTCAACATTAAAAAACAAAAACAAATTCAACAACAACCTCAAAATTGAAAAACAACAACCACCTCAACATTGAAAAACACCAACAAATTCAACAGCAACCTCAACATTTAAAAACACCAACAATTTCAACAACAACCTCAACATTGAAAAACAACAACAATCTCAACATTGAAAAACACGAACAAATTCAACAACAACCTCAACATTGAAAAACAGCAACAACCTCAACATTGAAAAACACCAACAAATTCAACAACAACTTCAACATTGAAAAACACCAACAAATTCAACAACAACGTCGACCTTGAAAAACACCATCAAATTGAACGACAACCTCAACATTGAAAAACAACAACAACCTCAACATTGAAAAACACCAACAAATTCAACAAAAACCTCAACATTGAAAACACCAACAAATTCAACAACAACCTCAACATTTAAAAACGCCAACAAATTCAACAACAACCTCAACATTGAAAAACAACAACCTCAACATTGAAAAACACCAACAAATTCAACAAAAAATTCATCATAGAAAAACACCAACAAATTCAACAACAACCCCGACATTGAAAAACACCAACAAATTCAACAACAACCTCATCTTTGAAAAACAACAACAATCTCATCATGGAAAAACACCAACAAATTCAACAACAACCTCAACATTGAAAAACAAAAACATTCTCAAAATTGAAAAACACCAACAAATTCAACAACAACCCCAACATTTAAAAAAAACAACAACCTCAGCATTGAAAAACACCAACAAATTCAACAACAACCTCAACATTGAAAAACAACAACAACCTCAACATAGAAAAACACCAACAAATTCAAAAACAACCTCAACATTGAAAAACACCAACATATTCAACAACAACCTCAACATTGAAAAACACCAACAAATTCAACAACAACCTCGAAATTGCAAACACCAACAAATTCAACAACAACCTCAACATTGAAAAACAACAACAACCTCAACATTGAAAAACACCAACAATTTCAACAACAACCTCAACATTGAAAAGCACCAACAATTTCAACAACAACCTCAACATTGAAAAACAACAACAACCTCAACATTGAAAAACAACAACAAATTCAACAACAACCTCAACATTGAAAAACAACAACAACCTCAACATTGAAAAACAACAACAAACTCAACATTCAAAAACACCAACAAATTCAACAACAACCTCAACATTGAAAAACAACAACAACCTCAACATTGAAAAACACCAACAAATTCAACAACAACCTCAACATTGAAAAACACCAAGAAATTCAACAACAACCTCAACATTGAAAAACAACAACAACCTCAACATTGAAAAACACCAACAACCTCAACATTCAAAAAGACCAACAAATTCAACAACAACTTCAACATTGAAAAACACCAACAAATTCAACAACAACCTCGAAATTGAAAAACACCAACAAATACAACAACAACCTCAACATTGAAAAACAACAACAACCTCAACATTAAAAAACACCAACAAATTCAACAACAACCTCAACATTGAAAAACACCAACAAATTCAACAACAACCTCAAAATTGAAAAACACTAACAAATTCAACAACAACCTCGAAATTGAAAAACACCAACAAATTCAACAACAAACTCAACATTGAAAAACACCAACAAATTCAACAACAAACTCAACATTGAAAAACAACAACAACCTCAACATTGAAAAACAACAACAACCTCAACATTGAAAAACACCAACAAATTCAACAACAACTTCAACATTGAAAAACACCAACAAATTCAACAACAACCTCGAAATTGAAAAACACCAACAAATACAACAACAACCTCAACATTGAAAAACAACAACAACCTCAACATTGAAAAACAGCAACAAATTCAACAACAACCTCAACATTGAAAAACAACAACCACCTCAACATTGCAAAACACCAGCAAATTCAACAACAACCTCAACATTTAAAAACACCAACAAATTCAACAACAATCTCAACATTGAAAAACAGCAACAACCTCAAGATTGAAAAACACCCACAAATTCAACAACCTCAAAATTGAAAAGCAACAACAACCTCATCATTGAAAAACACCAACAAATTCAACAACAACCTCAACATTGAAAAACACCAACAAATTCAACAACAACCTCAACATTGAAAAACAACAACAACCTCAACATTGAAAAACACCAACAAATTCAACAACAACCTCAACATTGAAAAACAACAACAACCTCAACATTGAAAAACACCAACAAATTCAACAACAACCTCAACATTGAAAAACAACAACAAACTCAACATTGAAAAACACCAACAAATTCAACAACAACCTCAACATTGAAAAACAACAACAACCTCAACATTGAAAATCACCAACAAATTCAACAATAACCTGAACATTGAAAAACAACAACAACCTCAACATTGAAAAACACCAACAAATTCAACAACAACCTCAACATTGAAAAACAACAACAACCTCAACATTGAAAAACACCAACAAATTCAACAACAACTTCAACATTGAAAAACACCAACAAATTCAACAACAACCTCGAAATTGAAAAACACCAACAAATTCAACAACAACCTCAACATTGAAAAACAAAAACAAATTCAACAACAACCTCAAAATTGAAAAACAACAACAACCTCAACATTGAAAAACACCAACAAATTCAACAGCAACCTCAACATTTAAAAACACCAACAATTTCAACAACAACCTCAACATTGAAAAACAACAACAATCTCAACATTGAAAAACACGAACAAATTCAACAACAACCTCAACATTGAAAAACAGTAACAACCTCAACATTGAAAAACACCAACAAATTCAACAACAACTTCAACATTGAAAAACACCAACAAATTCAACAACAACGTCGCCCTTGAAAAACACCATCAAATTCAACGACAACCTCAACATTGAAAAACAACAACAACCTCAACATTGAAAAACACCAACAAATTCAACAAAAACCTCAACATTGAAAACACCAACAAATTCAACAACAACCTCAACATTTAAAAACGCCAACAAATTCAACAACAACCTCAACATTGAAAAACAACAACCTCAACATTGAAAAATACCAACAAATTCAACAAAAAATTCAACATAGAAAAACACCAACAAATTCAACAACAACCCCGACATTGAAAAACACCAACAAATTCAACAACAACCTCATCTTTGAAAAACAACAACAATCTCATCATGGAAAAACACCAACAAATTCAACAACAACCTCAACATTGAAAAACAAAAACATCCTCAAAATTGAAAAACACCAACAAATTCAAAAACAACCCCAACATTTAAAAACAACAACAACCTCAACATTGAAAAACACCAACAAATTCAACAACAACCTCAACATTGAAAAACACCAACAAACTCAACAACAACCTCAACATTGAAAAACAACAACAACCTCAACATTGAAAAACACCAACAAATTCAACAACAACCTCAACATTGAAAAACACCAACAAATTCAACAACAACCTGAACATTCAAAAACACCAACAACCTCAACATTGAAAAACACCAACAAATTCAACAACAACCTCAACATTGAAAAACAACAACAACCTCAACATTGAAAAACACCAACAAATTCAACAACAACCTCAGCATTGAAAAACAACAACAAACTAAACATTGAAAAACACCAACAAATTCAACAACAACCTCAACATTGAAAAACAACAACAACCTCAACATAGAAAAAAACCAACAAATTCAAAAACAACCTCAACATTGAAAAACACCAACATATTCAACAACAACCTCAACATTGAAAAACAGCAACAAATTCAACAACAACCTCGAAATTGAAAAACACCAACAAATTCAACAACAAACTCAACATTGAAAAACACCAATAAATTCAGCAACAACCTCAACATTGAAAAACAACAACAACCTGAACATTGAAAAACACCAACAATTTCAACAACAACCTCAACATTGAAAAGCACCAACAAATTCAACAACAACCTCAACATTGAAAAACAACAACAACCTCAACATTGAAAAACAACAACAAATTCAACAACAACCTCAACATTGAAAAACAACAACAACCTCAACATTGAAAAACAACAACAAACTCAACATTGAAAAACACCAACAAATTCAACAACAACCTCAACATTGAAAAACAACAACAACCTCAACATTGAAATACACCAACAAATTCAACAACAACCTCAACATTGAAAAACACCAAGAAATTCAACAACAACCTCAACATTGAAAAACCACAACAACCTCAACATTGAAAAACACCAACAAATTCAACAACAACCTCAACATTGAAAAACAACAACAACCTCAACATTGAAAAACACCAACAAATTCAACAACAACCTCAACATTGAAAAACACCAACAAATTCAACAACAACCTCAGCATTGAAAAACAACAACAACCTCAACATTCAAAAAGACCAACAAATTCAACAACAACTTCAACATTGAAAAACACCAACAAATTCAACAACAACCTCGAAATTGAAAAACACCAACAAATACAACAACAACAATGTTGTTGTTGTTACAACCTCTACATTGAAAAACAACAACAACCTCAACATTGAAAAACAGCAACAAATTCAACAACAACCTCAACATTGAAAAACAACAACCACCTCAACATTGCAAAACACCAGCAAATTCAACAACAACCTCAACATTTAAAAACACCAACAAATTCAACAACAACCTCAACATTGAAAAACAGCAACAACCTCAACATTGAAAAACACCAACAAATTCAACAACAACCTCAACATTGAAAAACAACAACAACCTCAACATTGAAAAACACCAACAAATTCAACAACAACCTCGACATTGAAAAACACCCTCAAATTCAAAATCAACCTCAACATTGAACAACACCAACAACCTCAAAATTGAAAAACACCAACAAATTCAACAGCAACCTCAACATTTAAAAACACCAACAATTTCAACAACAACCTCAACATTGAAAAACAACAACAATCTCAACATTGAAAAACACGAACAAATTCAACAACAACCTCAACTTTGAAAAACAGCAACAACCTCAACATTGAAAAACACCAACAAATTCAACAACAACTTCAACATTGAAAAACACCAACAAATTCAACAACAACGTCGACATTGAAAAACACCATCAAATTCAACGACAACCTCAACATTGAAAAACAACAACAACCTCAACATTGAAAAACACCAACAAATTCAACAAAATCCTCAACATTGAAAACACCAACAAATTCAACAACAACCTCAACATTTAAAAACGCCAACAAATTCAACAACCTCAACATTGAAAAACAACAACCTCAACATTGAAAAACACCAACAAATTCAACAAAAAATTCAACATAGAAAAACACCAACAAATTCAGCAACAACCCCGACATTGAAAAACACCAACAAATTCAACAACAACCTCATCTTTGAAAAACAACAACAATCTCATCATGGAAAAACACCAACAAATTCAACAACAACCTCAACATTGAAAAACAAAAACATCCTCAAAATTGAAAAACACCAACAAATTCAACAACAACCCCAACATTTAAAAACAACAACAACCTCAGCATTGCAAAACACCAACAAATTCAACAACAACCTCAACATTGAAAAACACCAACAAATTCAACAAGAACCTCAACATTGAAAAACACCAACAAACTCAACAACAACCTCAACATTGAAAAACAACAACAACCTCAACATTGAAAAACACCAACAAATTCAACAACAACCTCAACATTGAAAAACACCAACAAATTCAACAACAACCTGAACATTGAAAAACACCAACAACCTCAACATTGAAAAACACCAACAAATTCAACAACAACCTCAACATTGAAAAACAACAACAACCTCAACATTGAAAAACACCAACAAATTCAACAACAACCTCAGCATTGAAAAACAACAACAAACTAAACATTGAAAAACACCAACAAATTCAACAACAACCTCAACATTGAAAAACAACAACAACCTCAACATAGAAAAACACCAACAAATTCAAAAACAACCTCAACATTGAAAAACACCAACATATTCAACAACAACCTCGAAATTGAAAAACACCAACAAATTCAACAACAAACTCAACATTGAAAAACACCAATAAATTCAGCAACAACCTCAACATTGAAAAACAACAACAACCTCAACATTGAAAAACACCAACAATTTCAACAACAACCTCAACATTGAAAAGCACGAACAAATTCAACAACAACCTCAACATTGAAAAACAACAACAACCTCAACATTGAAAAACAACAACAAATTCAACAACAACCTCAACATTGAAAAACAACAACAACCTCAACATTGAAAAACAACAACAAACTCAACATTGAAAAACACCAACAAATTCAACAACAACCTCAACATTGAAAAACAACAACAACCTCAACATTGAAAAACACCAACAAATTCAACAACAACCTCAACATTGAAAAACACCAAGAAATTCAACAACAACCTCAACATTGAAAAACAACAACAACCTCAACATTGAAAAACACCAACAAATTCAACAACAACCTCAACATTGAAAAACAACAACAACCTCAACATTGAAAAACACCAACAAATTCAACAACAACCTCAACATTGAAAAACACCAACAAATTCAACAACAACCTCAGCATTGAAAAACAACAACAACCTCAACATTCAAAAAGACCAACAAATTCAACAACAACTTCAACATTGAAAAACACCAACAAATTCAACAACAACCTCGAAATTGAAAAACACCAACAAATACAACAACAACCTCAACATTGAAAAACAACAACAACCTCAACATTGAAAAACACCAACAAATTCAACAACAACCTCAACATTGAAAAACACCAACAAATTCAACAACAACCTCAAAATTGAAAAACACTAACAAATTCAACAACAACCTCGAAATTGAAAAACACCAACAAATTCAACAACAAACTCAACATTGAAAAACACCAACAAATTCAACAACAAACTCAACATTGAAAAACAACAACAACCTCAACATTGAAAAACAACAACAACCTCAACATTGAAAAACACCAACAAATTCAACAACAACTTCAACATTGAAAAACACCAACAAATTCAACAACAACCTCGAAATTGAAAAACACCAACAAATACAACAACAACCTCAACATTGAAAAACAACAACAACCTCAACATTGAAAAACAGCAACAAATTCAACAACAACCTCAACATTGAAAAACAACAACCACCTCAACATTGCAAAACACCAGCAAATTCAACAACAACCTCAACATTTAAAAACACCAACAAATTCAACAACAACCTCAACATTGAAAAACAGCAACAACCTCAACATTGAAAAACACCAACAAATTCAACAACAACCTCAACATTGAAAAACAACAACAACCTCAACATTGAAAAACACCAACAAATTCAACAACAACCTCGACATTGAAAAACACCCTCAAATTCAAAATCAACCTCAACATTGAACAACACCAACAACCTCAAAATTGAAAAACACCAACAAATTCAACAGCAACCTCAACATTTAAAAACACCAACAATTTCAACAACAACCTCAACATTGAAAAACACCAACAAATTCAACAAGAACCTGAACATTGAAAAACACCAACAAACTCAACAACAACCTCAACATTGAAAAACAACAACAACCTCAACATTGAAAAACACCAACAAATTCAACAACAACCTCAACATTGAAAAAAACCAACAAATTCAACAACAACCTGAACATTGAAAAACACCAACAACCTCAACATTGAAAAACACCAACAAATTCAACAACAACCTCAACATTGAAAAACAACAACAACCTCAACATTGAAAAACACCAACAAATTCAACAACAACCTCAGCATTGAAAAACAACAACAAACTAAACATTGAAAAACACCAACAAATTCAACAACAACCTCAACATTGAAAAACAACAACAACCTCAACATAGAAAAACACCAACAAATTCAAAAACAACCTCAACATTGAAAAACACCAACATATTCAACAACAACCTCAACATTGAAAAACACCAACAAATTCAACAACAACCTCGAAATTAAAAAACACCAACAAATTCAACAACAAACTCAACATTGAAAAACACCAATAAATTCAGCAACAACCTCAACATTGAAAAACAACAACAACCTCAACATTGAAAAACACCAACAATTTCAACAACAACCTCAACATTGAAAAGCACGAACAAATTCAACAACAACCTCAACATTGAAAAACAACAACAACCTCAACATTGAAAAACAACAACAAATTCAACAACAACCTCAACATTGAAAAACAACAACAACCTCAACATTGAAAAACAACAACAAACTCAACATTGAAAAACACCAACAAATTCAACAACAACCTCAACATTGAAAAACAACAACAACCTCAACATTGAAAAACACCAACAAATTCAACAACAACCTCAACATTGAAAAACACCAAGAAATTCAACAACAACCTCAACATTGAAAAACAACAACAACCTCAACATTGAAAAACACCAACAAATTCAACAACAACCTCAACATTGAAAAACAACAACAACCTCAACATTGAAAAACACCAACAAATTCAACAACAACCTCAACATTGAAAAACACCAACAAATTCAACAACAACCTCAGCATTGAAAAACAACAACAACCTCAACATTCAAAAAGACCAACAAATTCAACAACAACTTCAACATTGAAAAACACCAACAAATTCAACAACAACCTCGAAATTGAAAAACACCAACAAATACAACAACAACAATGTTGTTGTTGTTACAACCTCTACATTGAAAAACAACAACAACCTCAACATTGAAAAACAGCAACAAATTCAACAACAACCTCAACATTGAAAAACAACAACCACCTCAACATTGCAAAACACCAGCAAATTCAACAACAACCTCAACATTTAAAAACACCAACAAATTCAACAACAACCTCAACATTGAAAAACAGCAACAACCTCAACATTGAAAAACACCAACAAATTCAACAACAACCTCAACATTGAAAAACAACAACAACCTCAACATTGAAAAACACCAACAAATTCAACAACAACCTCGACATTGAAAAACACCCTCAAATTCAAAATCAACCTCAACATTGAACAACACCAACAACCTCAAAATTGAAAAACACCAACAAATTCAACAGCAACCTCAACATTTAAAAACACCAACAATTTCAACAACAACCTCAACATTGAAAAACAACAACAATCTCAACATTGAAAAACACGAACAAATTCAACAACAACCTCAACTTTGAAAAACAGCAACAGCCTCAACATTGAAAAACACCAACAAATTCAACAACAACTTCAACATTGAAAAACACCAACAAATTCAACAACAACGTCGACATTGAAAAACACCATCAAATTCAACGACAACCTCAACATTGAAAAACAACAACAACCTCAACATTGAAAAACACCAACAAATTCAACAAAATCCTCAACATTGAAAACACCAACAAATTCAACAACAACCTCAACATTTAAAAACGCCAACAAATTCAACAACCTCAACATTGAAAAACAACAACCTCAACATTGAAAAACACCAACAAATTCAACAAAAAATTCAACATAGAAAAACACCAACAAATTCAACAACAACCCCGACATTGAAAAACACCAACAAATTCAACAACAACCTCATCTTTGAAAAACAACAACAATCTCATCATGGAAAAACACCAACAAATTCAACAACAACCTCAACATTGAAAAACAAAAACATCCTCAAAATTGAAAAACACCAACAAATTCAACAACAACCCCAACATTTAAAAACAACAACAACCTCAGCATTGAAAAACACCAACAAATTCAACAACAACCTCAACATTGAAAAACACCAACAAATTCAACAAGAACCTCAACATTGAAAAACACCAACAAACTCAACAACAACCTCAACATTGAAAAACAACAACAACCTCAACATTGAAAAACACCAACAAATTCAACAACAACCTCAACATTGAAAAACACCAACAAATTCAACAACAACCTGAACATTGAAAAACACCAACAACCTCAACATTGAAAAACACCAACAAATTCAATAACAACCTCAACATTGAAAAACAACAACAACCTCAACATTGAAAAACACCAACAAATTCAACAACAACCTCAGCATTGAAAAACAACAACAAACTAAACATTGAAAAACACCAACAAATTCAACAACAACCTCAACATTGAAAAACAACAACAACCTCAACATAGAAAAACACCAACAAATTCAAAAACAACCTCAACATTGAAAAACACCAACATATTCAACAACAACCTCAACATAGAAAAACACCAACAAATTCAACAACAACCTCGAAATTGAAAAACACCAACAAATTCAACAACAAACTCAACATTGAAAAACACCAATAAATTCAGCAACAACCTCAACATTGAAAAACAACAACAACCTCAACATTGAAAAACACCAACAATTTCAACAACAACCTCAACATTGAAAAGCACGAACAAATTCAACAACAACCTCAACATTGAAAAACAACAACAACCTCAACATTGAAAAACAACAACAAATTCAACAACAACCTCAACATTGAAAAACAACAACAACCTCAACATTGAAAAACAACAACAAACTCAACATTGAAAAACACCAACAAATTCAACAACAACCTCAACATTGAAAAACAACAACAACCTCAACATTGAAAAACACCAACAAATTCAACAACAACCTCAACATTGAAAAACACCAAGAAATTCAACAACAACCTCAACATTGAAAAACAACAACAACCTCAACATTGAAAAACACCAACAAATTCAACAACAACCTCAACATTGAAAAACAACAACAACCTCAACATTGAAAAACACCAACAAATTCAACAACAACTTCAACATTGAAAAACACCAACAAATTCAACAACAACCTCGAAATTGAAAAACACCAACAAATACAACAACAACCTCAACATTGAAAAACAACAACAACCTCAACATTGAAAAACACCAACAAATTCAACAACAACCTCAACATTGAAAAACACCAACAAATTCAACAACAACCTCAAAATTGAAAAACACTAACAAATTCAACAACAACCTCGAAATTGAAAAACACCAACAAATTCAACAACAAACTCAACATTGAAAAACACCAACAAATTCAACAACAAACTCAACATTGAAAAACAACAACAACCTCATCATTGAAAAACAACAACAACCTCAACATTGAAAAACACCAACAAATTCAACAACAACCTCGAAATTGAAAAACACCAACAAATTCAACAACAAACTCAACATTGAAAAACACCAACAAATTCAACAACAAACTCAACATTGAAAAACAACAACAACCTCAACATTGAAAAACAACAACAACCTCAACATTGAAAAACACCAACAAATTCAACAACAACTTCAACATTGAAAAACGCCAACAAATTCAACAACAACCTCGAAATTGAAAAACACCAACAAATACAACAACAACCTCAACATTGAAAAACAACAACAACCTCAACATTGAAAAACAGCAACAAATTCAACAACAACCTCAACATTGAAAAACAACAACCACCTCAACATTGCAAAACACCAGCAAATTCAACAACAACCTCAACATTTAAAAACACCAACAAATTCAACAACAACCTCAACATTGAAAAACAGCAACAACCTCAACATTGAAAAACACCAACAAATTCAACAACAACCTCAACATTGAAAAACAACAACAACCTCAACATTGAAAAACACCAACAAATTCAACAACAACCTCGACATTGAAAAACACCCTCAAATTCAAAATCAACCTCAACATTGAACAACACCAACAACCTCAAAATTGAAAAACACCAACAAATTCAACAGCAACCTCAACATTTAAAAACACCAACAATTTCAACAACAACCTCAACATTGAAAAACACCAACAAATTCAACAAAAAATTCAACATAGAAAAACACCAACAAATTCAACAACAACCCCGACATTGAAAAACACCAACAAATTCAACAACAACCTCATCTTTGAAAAACAACAACAATCTCATCATGGAAAAACACCAACAAATTCAACAACAACCTCAACATTGAAAAACAAAAACATCCTCAAAATTGAAAAACACCAACAAATTCAACAACAACCCCAACATTTAAAAACAACAACAACCTCAGCATTGAAAAACACCAACAAATTCAACAACAACCTCAACATTGAAAAACACCAACAAATTCAACAAGAACCTCAACATTGAAAAACACCAACAAACTCAACAACAACCTCAACATTGAAAAACAACAACAACCTCAACATTGAAAAACACCAACAAATTCAACAACAACCTCAACATTGAAAAACACCAACAAATTCAACAACAACCTGAACATTGAAAAACACCAACAACCTCAACATTGAAAAACACCAACAAATTCAATAACAACCTCAACATTGAAAAACAACAACAACCTCAACATTGAAAAACACCAACAAATTCAACAACAACCTCAGCATTGAAAAACAACAACAAACTAAACATTGAAAAACACCAACAAATTCAACAACAACCTCAACATTGAAAAACAACAACAACCTCAACATAGAAAAACACCAACAAATTCAAAAACAACCTCAACATTGAAAAACACCAACATATTCAACAACAACCTCAACATTGAAAAACACCAACAAATTCAACAACAACCTCGAAATTGAAAAACACCAACAAATTCAACAACAAACTCAACATTGAAAAACACCAATAAATTCAGCAACAACCTCAACATTGAAAAACAACAACAACCTCAACATTGAAAAACACCAACAATTTCAACAACAACCTCAACATTGAAAAGCACGAACAAATTCAACAACAACCTCAACATTGAAAAACAACAACAACCTCAACATTGAAAAACAACAACAAATTCAACAACAACCTCAACATTGAAAAACAACAACAACCTCAACATTGAAAAACAACAACAAACTCAACATTGAAAAACACCAACAAATTCAACAACAACCTCAACATTGAAAAACAACAACAACCTCAACATTGAAAAACACCAACAAATTCAACAACAACCTCAACATTGAAAAACACCAAGAAATTCAACAACAACCTCAACATTGAAAAACAACAACAACCTCAACATTGAAAAACACCAACAAATTCAACAACAACCTCAACATTGAAAAACAACAACAACCTCAACATTGAAAAACACCAACAAATTCAACAACAACCTCAACATTGAAAAACACCAACAAATTCAACAACAACCTCAGCATTGAAAAACAACAACAACCTCAACATTCAAAAAGACCAACAAATTCAACAACAACTTCAACATTGAAAAACACCAACAAATTCAACAACAACCTCGAAATTGAAAAACACCAACAAATACAACAACAACCTCAACATTGAAAAACAACAACAACCTCAACATTGAAAAACACCAACAAATTCAACAACAACCTCAACATTGAAAAACACCAACAAATTCAACAACAACCTCAAAATTGAAAAACACTAACAAATTCAACAACAACCTCGAAATTGAAAAACACCAACAAATTCAACAACAAACTCAACATTGAAAAACACCAACAAATTCAACAACAAACTCAACATTGAAAAACAACAACAACCTCATCATTGAAAAACAACAACAACCTCAACATTGAAAAACACCAACAAATTCAACAACAACCTCGAAATTGAAAAATACCAACAAATTCAACAACAAACTCAACATTGAAAAACACCAACAAATTCAACAACAAACTCAACATTGAAAAACAACAACAACCTCAACATTGAAAAACAACAACAACCTCAACATTGAAAAACACCAACAAATTCAACAACAACTTCAACATTGAAAAACACCAACAAATTCAACAACAACCTCGAAATTGAAAAACACCAACAAATACAACAACAACCTCAACATTGAAAAACAACAACAACCTCAACATTGAAAAACAGCAACAAATTCAACAACAACCTCAACATTGAAAAACAACAACCACCTCAACATTGCAAAACACCAGCAAATTCAACAACAACCTCAACATTTAAAAACACCAACAAATTCAACAACAACCTCAACATTGAAAAACAGCAACAACCTCAACATTGAAAAACACCAACAAATTCAACAACAACCTCAACATTGAAAAACAACAACAACCTCAACACTGAAAAACACCAACAAATTCAACAACAACCTCGACATTGAAAAACACCCTCAAATTCAAAATCAACCTCAACATTGAACAACACCAACAACCTCAAAATTGAAAAACACCAACAAATTCAACAGCAACCTCAACATTTAAAAACACCAACAATTTCAACAACAACCTCAACATTGAAAAACACCAACAAATTCAACAAGAACCTGAACATTGAAAAACACCAACAAACTCAACAACAACCTCAACATTGAAAAACAACAACAACCTCAACATTGAAAAACACCAACAAATTCAACAACAACCTCAACATTGAAAAACACCAACAAATTCAACAACAACCTGAACATTGAAAAACACCAACAACCTCAACATTGAAAAACACCAACAAATTCAACAACAACCTCAACATTGAAAAACAACAACAACCTCAACATTGAAAAACACCAACAAATTCAACAACAACCTCAGCATTGAAAAACAACAACAAACTAAACATTGAAAAACACCAACAAATTCAACAACAACCTCAACATTGAAAAACAACAACAACCTCAACATAGAAAAACACCAACAAATTCAAAAACAACCTCAACATTGAAAAACACCAACATATTCAACAACAACCTCAACATTGAAAAACACCAACAAATTCAACAACAACCTCGAAATTGAAAAACACCAACAAATTCAACAACAAACTCAACATTGAAAAACACCAATAAATTCAGCAACAACCTCAACATTGAAAAACAACAACAACCTCAACATTGAAAAACACGAACAATTTCAACAACAACCTCAACATTGAAAAGCACGAACAAATTCAACAACAACCTCAACATTGAAAAACAACAACAACCTCAACATTGAAAAACAACAACAAATTCAACAACAACCTCAACATTGAAAAACAACAACAACCTCAACATTGAAAAACAACAACAAACTCAACATTGAAAAACACCAACAAATTCAACAACAACCTCAACATTGAAAAACAACAACAACCTCAACATTGAAAAACACCAACAAATTCAACAACAACCTCAACATTGAAAAACACCAAGAAATTCAACAACAACCTCAACATTGAAAAACAACAACAAACTCAACATTGAAAAACACCAACAAATTCAACAACAACCTCAACATTGAAAAACAACAACAACCTCAACATTGAAAAACACCAACAAATTCAACAACATCCTCAACATTGAAAAACACCAACAAATTCAACAACAACCTCAGCATTGAAAAACAACAACAACCTCAACATTCAAAAAGACCAACAAATTCAACAACAACTTCAACATTGAAAAACACCAACAAATTCAACAACAACCTCGAAATTGAAAAACACCAACAAATACAACAACAACCTCAACATTGAAAAACAACAACAACCTCAACATTGAAAAACACCAACAAATTCAACAACAACCTCAACATTGAAAAACACCAACAAATTCAACAACAACCTCAAAATTGAAAAACACTAACAAATTCAACAACAACCTCGAAATTGAAAAACACCAACAAATTCAACAACAAACTCAACATTGAAAAACACCAACAAATTCAACAACAAACTCAACATTGAAAAACAACAACAACCTCAACATTGAAAAACAACAACAACCTCAACATTGAAAAACACCAACAAATTCAACAACAACTTCAACATTGAAAAACACCAACAAATTCAACAACAACCTCGAAATTGAAAAAAACCAACAAATACAACAACAACCTCAACATTGAAAAACAACAACAACCTCAACATTGAAAAACAGCAACAAATTCAACAACAACCTCAACATTGAAAAACAACAACCACCTCAACATTGCAAAACACCAGCAAATTCAACAACAACCTCAACATTTAAAAACACCAACAAATTCAACAACAACCTCAACATTGAAAAACAGCAACAACCTCAACATTGAAAAACACCAACAAATTCAACAACAACCTCAACATTGAAAAACAACAACAACCTCAACATTGAAAAACACCAACAAATTCAACAACAACCTCGACATTGAAAAACACCCTCAAATTCAAAATCAACCTCAACATTGAACAACACCAACAACCTCAAAATTGAAAAACACCAACAAATTCAACAGCAACCTCAACATTTAAAAACACCAACAATTTCAACAACAACCTCAACATTGAAAAACAACAACAATCTCAACATTGAAAAACACGAACAAATTCAACAACAACCTCAACATTGAAAAACAGCAACAACCTCAACATTGAAAAACACCAACAAATTCAACAACAACTTCAACATTGAAAAACACCAACAAATTCAACAACAACGTCGACATTGAAAAACACCATCAAATTCAACGACAACCTCAACATTGAAAAACAACAACAACCTCAACATTGAAAAACACCAACAAATTCAACAAAAACCTCAACATTGAAAACACCAACAAATTCAACAACAACCTCAACATTTAAAAACGCCAACAAATTCAACAACAACCTCAACATTGAAAAACAACAACCTCAACATTGAAAAACAGCAACAAATTCAACAAAAAATTCAACATAGAAAAACACCAACAAATTCAACAACAACCCCGACATTGAAAAACACCAACAAATTCAACAACAACCTCATCTTTGAAAAACAACAACAATCTCATCATGGAAAAACACCAACAAATTCAACAACAACCTCAACATTGAAAAACAAAAACATCCTCAAAATTGAAAAACACCAACAAATTCAACAACAACCCCAACATTTAAAAACAACAACAACCTCAGCATTGAAAAACACCAACAAATTCAACAACAACCTCAACATTGAAAAACACCAACAAATTCAACAAGAACCTCAACATTGAAAAACACCAACAAACTCAACAACAACCTCAACATTGAAAAACAACAACAACCTCAACATTGAAAAACACCAACAAATTCAACAACAACCTCAACAATGAAAAACACCAACAAATTCAACAACAACCTGAACATTGAAAAACACCAACAACCTCAACATTGAAAAACACCAACAAATTCAACAACAACCTCAACATTGAAAAACAACAACAACCTCAACATTGAAAAACACCAACAAATTCAACAACAACCTCAGCATTGAAAAACAACAACAAACTAAACATTGAAAAACACCAACAAATTCAACAACAACCTCAACATTGAAAAACAACAACAACCTCAACATAGAAAAACACCAACAAATTCAAAAACAACCTCAACATTGAAAAACACCAACATATTCAACAACAACCTCAACATTGAAAAACACCAACAAATTCAACAACAACCTCGAAATTGAAAAACACCAACAAATTCAACAACAAACTCAACATTGAAAAACACCAATAAATTCAGCAACAACCTCAACATTGAAAAACAATAACAACCTCAACATTGAAAAACACCAACAATTTCAACAACAACCTCAACATTGAAAAGCACCAACAAATTCAACAACAACCTCAACATTGAAGAACAACAACAACCTCAACATTGAAAAACAACAACAAATTCAACAACAACCTCAACATTGAAAAACAACAACAACCTCAACATTGAAAAACAACAACAAACTCAACATTGAAAAACACCAACAAATTCAACAACAACCTCAACATTGAAAAACAACAACAACCTCAACATTGAAAAACACCAACAAATTCAACAACAACCTCAACATTGAAAAACACCAAGAAATTCAACAACAACCTCAACATTGAAAAACAACAACAACCTCAACATTGAAAAACACCAACACAAATTCAACAACAACCTCAACATTGAAAAACAACAACAACCTCAACATTGAAAAACACCAACAAATTCAACAACAACCTCAACATTGAAAAACACCAACAAATTCAACAACAACCTCAGCATTGAAAAACAACAACAACCTCAACATTCAAAAAGACCAACAAATTCAACAACAACTTCAACATTGAAAAACACCAACAATTCAACAACAACCTCGAATTGAAAAACACCAACAAATACAACAACAACCTCAACATTGAAAAACAACAACAACCTCAACATTGAAAAACACCAACAAATTCAACAACAACCTCAACATTGAAAAACACCAACAAATTCAACAACAACCTCAAAATTGAAAAACACTAACAAATTCAACAACAACCTCGAAATTGAAAAACACCAACAAATTCAACAACAAACTCAACATTGAAAAACACCAAACAAATTCAACAACAAACTCAACATTGAAAAACAACAACAACCTCAACATTGAAAAACAACAACAACCTCAACATTGAAAAACACCAACAAATTCAACAACAACTTCAACATTGAAAAACACCAACAAATTCAACAACAACCTCGAAATTGATAAACACCAACAAATACAACAACAACCTCAACATTGAAAAACACAACAACCTCAACATTGAAAAACAGCAACAAATTCAACAACAACCTCAACATTGAAAAACAACAACCACCTCAACATTGCAAAACACCAGCAAATTCAACAACAACCTCAACATTTAAAAACACCAACAAATTCAACAACAACCTCAACATTGAAAAACAGCAACAACCTCAACATGAAAAACACCAACAAATTCAACAACAACCTCAACATTGAAAAACAACAACAACCTCAACATTGAAAAACACCAACAAATTCAACAACAACCTCGACATTGAAAAACACCCTCAAATTCAAAATCAACCTCAACATTGAACAACACCAACAACCTCAACATTGAAAAACACCAACAAATTCAACAACAACTTCAACATTGAAAAACACCAACAAATTCAACAACAACGTCGACATTGAAAAACACCATCAAATTCAACGACAACCTCAACATTGAAAAACAACAACAACCTCAACATTGAAAAACACCAACAAATTCAACAAAAACCTCAACATTGAAAACACCAACAAATTCAACAACAACCTCAACATTTAAAAACGCCAACAAATTCAACAACAACCTCAACATTGAAAAACAACAACCTCAACATTGAAAAACAGCAACAAATTCAACAAAAAATTCAACATAGAAAAACACCAACAAATTCAACAACAACCCCGACATTGAAAAACACCAACAAATTCAACAACAACCTCATCTTTGAAAAACAACAACAATCTCATCATGGAAAAAACACCAACAAATTCAACAACAACCTCAACATTGAAAAACAAAAACATCCTCAAAATTGAAAAACACCAACAAATTCAACAACAACCCCAACATTTAAAAACAACAACAACCTCAGCATTGAAAAACACCAACAAATTCAACAACAACCTCAACATTGAAAAACACCAACAAATTCAACAAGAACCTCAACATTGAAAAACACCAACAACTCAACAACAACCTCAACATTGAAAAACAACAACAACCTCAACATTGAAAAACACCAACAAATTCAACAACAACCTCAACAATGAAAAACACCAACAAATTCAACAACAACCCTGAACATTGAAAAACACCAACAACCTCAACATTGAAAAACACCAACAAATTCAACAACAACCTCAACATTGAAAAACAACAACAACCTCAACATTGAAAAACACCAACAATTTCAACAACAACCTCAGCATTGAAAAACAACAACAAACTAAACATTGAAAACACCAACAAATTCAACAACAACCTCAACAATGAAAAACAACAACAACCTCAACATAGAAAAACACCAACAAATTCAAAACAACCTCAACATTGAAAAACACCAACATATTCAACACAACCTCAACATTGAAAAACACCAACAAATTCAACAACAACCTCGAAATTGAAAAACACCAACAAATTCAACAACAAACTCAACATTGAAAAACACCAATAAATTCAGCAACAACCTCAACATTGAAAAACAATAACAACCTCAACATTGAAAAACACAACAATTTCAACAACAACCTCAACATTGAAAAGCACCAACAAATTCAACAACAACCTCAACATTGAAGAACAACAACAACCTCAACATTGAAAAACAACAACAAATTCAACACAACCTCAACATTGAAAAACAACAACAACCTCAACATTGAAAAACAACAACAAACTCAACATTGAAAAACACCAACAAATTCAACAACAACCTCAACATTGAAAAACAACAACAACTTCAACATTGAAAAACACCAACAAATTCAACAACAACCTCAACATTGAAAAACAACACCACCTCAACATTGAAAAACACCAACAAATTCAACAACAACCTCAACATTGAAAAACAACAACAACCTCAACATTGAAAAACACCAACAATTCAACAACAACCTCAACATTGAAAAACAACAACAACCTCAACATTGAAAAACACCATCAAATTCAACAACAACTTCAACATTGAAAAACGCCAACAAATTCAACAACAACCTCGAAATTGAAAAACACCAACAAATACAACAACAACCTCAACAATTGAAAAACAACAACAACCTCAACATTGAAAAACACCAACAAATTCAACAAGAACCTCAACATTGAAAAACAACAACAACCTCAACATTGAAAAACACCAAGAAATTCAACAACAACCTCAACATTGAAAAACAACAACAACCTCAACATTGAAAAACACCAACAAATTCAACAACAACCTCAACATTGAAAAACAACAACAACCTCAACATTGAAAAACACCAACAAATTCAACAACAACCTCAACATTGAAAAAACACCAACAAATTCAACAACAACCTCAGCATTGAAAAACAACAACAACCTCAACATTCAAAAAGACCAACAAATTCAACAACAACTTCAACATTGAAAAACACCAACAAATTCAACAACAACCTCGAATTGAAAAACACCAACAAATACAACAACAACCTCAACATTGAAAAACAACAACAACCTCAACATTGAAAAACACCAACAAATTCAACAACAACCTCACATTGAAAAACACCAACAAATTCAACAACAACCTCAAAATTGAAAAACACTAACAAATTCAACAACAACCTCGAAATTGAAAAACACCAACAAATTCAACAACAAACTCAACATTGAAAAACAACAACAACCTCAACATTGAAAAACAACAACAACCTCAACATTGAAAAACACCAACAAATTCAACAACAACTTCAACATTGAAAAAACACCAACAAATTCAACAACAACCTCGAAATTGAAAAACACCAACAAATACAACAACAACCTCAACATTGAAAAACAACAACAACCTCAACATTGAAAAACAGCAACAAATTCAACAACAACCTCAACATTGAAAAACAACAACCACCTCAACATTGCAAAACACCAGCAAATTCAACAACAACCTCAACATTTAAAAACACCAACAAATTCAACAACAACCTCAACATTGAAAAACAGCAACAACCTCAACATTGAAAAACACCAACAAATTCAACAACAACCTCAACATTGAAAAACAACAACAACCTCAACATTGAAAAACACCAACAATTCAACAACAACCTCGACATTGAAAAACACCCTCAAATTCAAAATCAACCTCAACATTGAACAACACCAACAACCTCAAAATTGAAAAAACACCAACAAATTCAACAGCAACCTCAACATTTAAAAACACCAACAATTTCAACAACAACCTCAACATTGAAAAACAACAACAATCTCAACATTGAAAAACACGAACAAATTCAACAACAACCTCAACATTGAAAACAGCAACAACCTCAACATTGAAAAACAACAACAAATTCAACAACAACTTCAACATTGAAAAACACCAACAAATTCAGCAACAACGTCGACATTGAAAAACACCATCAAATTCAACGACAACCTCAACATTGAAAAACAACAACAACCTCAACATTGAAAAACACCAACAAATTCAACAAAAACCTCAACATTGAAAACACCAACAAATTCAACAACAACCTCAACATTTAAAAACGCCAACAAATTCAACAACAACCTCAACATTGAAAAAACAACAACCTCAACATTGAAAAACACCAACAAATTCAACAAAAAATTCAACATAGAAAAAACACCAACAAATTCAACAACAACCCCGACATTGAAAAAACACCAACAAATTCAACAACAACCTCATCTTTGAAAAACAACAACAATCTCATCATGGAAAAACACCAACAAATTCAACAACAACCTCAACATTGAAAACAAAAACATCCTCAAAATTGAAAAACACCAACAAATTCAACAACAACCCCAATATTTAAAAACAACAACAACCTCAGCATTGAAAAACACCAACAAATTCAACAACAACCTCAACATTGAAAAACACCAACAAATTCAACAAGAACCTCAACATTGAAAAACACCAACAAACTCAACAACAACCTCAACATTGAAAAACAACAACAACCTCAACATTGAACAACACCAACAAATTCAACAACAACCTCAACATTGAAAAACACCAACAAATTCAACAACAACCTGAACATTGAAAAACACCAACAACCTCAACATTGAAAAACACCAACAAATTCAACAACAACCTCAACATTGAAAAACAACAACAACCTCAACATTGAAAAACACCAACAAATTCAACAACAACCTCAGCATTGAAAAACAACAACAAACTAAACATTGAAAAACACCAACAAATTCAACAACAACCTCAACATTGAAAAACAACAACAACCTCAACATAGAAAAACACAACAAATTCAAAAACAACCTCAACATTGAAAAACACCAACATATTCAACAACAACCTCAACATTGAAAAACACCAACAAATTCAACAACAACCTCGAAATTGAAAAACACCAACAAATTCAAGAACAAACTCAACATTGAAAAACACCAATAAATTCAGCAACAACCTCAACATTGAAAAACAACAACAACCTCAACATTGAAAAAACACCAACAATTTCAACAACAACCTCAACATTGAAAAGCACCAACAAATTCAACAACAACCTCAACATTGAAAAACAACAACAACCTCAACATTGAAAAACAACAACAAATTCAACAACAACCTCAACATTGAAAAACAACAGCAACCTCAACATTGAAAAACAACAACAAACACAACATTGAAAAACACCAACAAATTCAACAACAACCTCAACATTGAAAAACAACAACAACCTCAACATTGAAAAACACCAACAAATTCAACAACATCCTCAACATTGAAAAACACCAACAAATTCAACAACAACCTCAGCATTGAAAAACAACAACAACCTCAACATTCAAAATGACCAACAAATTCAACAACAACTTCAACATTGAAAAACACCAACAAATTCAACAACAACCTCGAAATTGAAAAACACCAACAAATACAACAACAACCTCAACATTGAAAAACAACAACAACCTCAACATTGAAAAACACCAACAAATTCAACAACAACCTCAACATTGAAAAACACCAACAAATTCAACAACAACCTCAAAATTGAAAAACACTAACAAATTCAACAACAACCTCGAAATTGAAAAACACCAACAAATTCAACAACAAACTCAACATTGAAAAACACCAACAAATTCAACAACAAACTCAACATTGAAAAACAACAACAACCTCAACATTGAAAAACAACAACAACCTCAACATTGAAAAACACCAACAAATTCAACAACAACTTCAACATTGAAAAACACCAACAAATTCAACAACAACCCTCGAAATTGAAAAAAACCAACAAATACAACAACAACCTCAACATTGAAAAACAACAACAACCTCAACATTGAAAAACAGCAACAAATTCAACAACAACCTCAACATTGAAAAACAACAACCACCTCAACATTGCAAAACACCAGCAAATTCAACAACAACCTCAACATTTAAAAACACCAACAAATTCAACAACAACCTCAACATTGAAAAACAGCAACAACCTCAACATTGAAAAACACCAAACAAATTCAACAACAACCTCAACATTGAAAAACAACAACAACCTCAACATTGAAAAACACCAACAAATTCAACAACAACCTCGACATTGAAAAACACCCTCAAATTCAAATCAACTCAACATTGAACAACACCAACACCTCAAAATTGAAAAACACCAACAAATTCAACAGCAACCTCAACATTTAAAAACACCAACAATTTCAACAACAACCTCAACATTGAAAAACAACAACACTCTCAACATTGAAAAACACGAACAAATTCAACAACAACCTCAACATTGAAAAACAGCAACAACCTCAACATTGAAAAACACCACAAATTCAACAACAACTTCAACATTGAAAAACACCAACAATTCAACAACAACGTCGACATTGAAAAACACCATCAAATTCAACGACAACCTCAACATTGAAAAACAACAACAACCTCAACATTGAAAACACCAACAAATTCAACAAAAACCTCAACATTGAAAACACCAACAAATTCAACAACAACCTCAACATTTAAAAACGCAACAAATTCATACAACAACCTCAAACATTGAAAAAACAACAACCTCAACATTGAAAAACAGCAACAAATTCAACAAAAAATTCAACATAGAAAAACACCAACAAATTCAACAACAACCCCGACATTGAAAAACACCAACAAATTCAACAACAACCTCATCTTTGAAAAACAACAACAATCTCATCATGGAAAAACACCAACAAATTCAACAACAACCTCAACATTGAAAAACAAAAACATCCTCAAAATTGAAAAACACCAACAAATTCAACAACAACCCCAACATTTAAAAACAACAACAACCTCAGCATTGAAAAACACCAACAAATTCAACAACAACCTCAACATTGAAAAACACCAACAAATTCAACAAGAACCTCAACATTGAAAAACACCAACAAACTCAACAACAACCTCAACATTGAAAAACAACAACAACCTCAACATTGAAAAACACCAACAAATTCAACAACAACCTCAACAATGAAAAACACCAACAAATTCAACAACAACCTGAACATTGAAAAACACCAACAACCTCAACATTGAAAAACACCAACAAATTCAACAACAACCTCAACATTGAAAAACAACAACAACCTCAACATTGAAAAACACCAACAAATTCAACAACAACCTCAGCATTGAAAAACAGCAACAAACTAAACATTGAAAAACACCAACAAATTCAACAACAACCTCAACATTGAAAAACAACAACAACCTCAACATAGAAAAACACCAACAAATTCAAAAACAACCTCAACATTGAAAAACACCAACATATTCAACAACAACCTCAACATTGAAAAACACCAACAAATTCAACAACAACCTCGAAATTGAAAAACACCAACAAATTCAACAACAAACTCAACATTGAAAAACACCAATAAATTCAGCAACAACCTCAACATTGAAAAACAATAACAACCTCAACATTGAAAAACACCAACAATTTCAACAACAACCTCAACATTGAAAAGCACCAACAAATTCAACAACAACCTCAACATTGAAGAACAACAACAACCTCAACATTGAAAAACAACAACAAATTCAACAACAACCTCAACATTGAAAAACAACAACAACCTCAACATTGAAAAACAACAACAAACTCAACATTGAAAAACACCAACAAATTCAACAACAACCTCAACATTGAAAAACAACAACAACCTCAACATTGAAAAACACCAACAAATTCAACAACAACCTCAACATTGAAAAACACCAAGAAATTCAACAACAACCTCAACATTGAAAAACAACAACAACCTCAACATTGAAAAACACCAACAAATTCAACAACAACCTCAACATTGAAAAACAACAACAACCTCAACATTGAAAAACACCAACAAATTCAACAACAACCTCAACATTGAAAAACACCAACAAATTCAACAACAACCTCAGCATTGAAAAACAACAACAACCTCAACATTCAAAAAGACCAACAAATTCAACAACAACTTCAACATTGAAAAACACCAACAAATTCAACAACAACCTCAACATTGAAAAACACCAACAAATTCAACAACAACCTCAAAATTGAAAAACACTAACAAATTCAACAACAACCTCGAAATTGAAAAACACCAACAAATTCAACAACAAACTCAACATTGAAAAACACCAACAAATTCAACAACAAACTCAACATTGAAAAACAACAACAACCTCAACATTGAAAAACAACAACAACCTCAACATTGAAAAACACCAACAAATTCAACAACAACTTCAACATTGAAAAACACCAACAAATTCAACAACAACCTCGAAATTGAAAAACACCAACAAATACAACAACAACCTCAACATTGAAAAACAACAACAACCTCAACATTGAAAAACAGCAACAAATTCAACAACAACCTCAACATTGAAAAACAACAACCACCTCAACATTGCAAAACACCAGCAAATTCAACAACAACCTCAACATTTAAAAACACCAACAAATTCAACAACAACCTCAACATTGAAAAACAGCAACAACCTCAACATTGAAAAACACCAACAAATTCAACAACAACCTCGACATTGAAAAACACCCTCAAATTCAAAATCAACCTCAACATTGAACAACACCAACAACCTCAAAATTGAAAAAACACCAACAAATTCAACAGCAACCTCAACATTTAAAAACACCAACAATTTCAACAACAACCTCAACATTGAAAAACAACAACAATCTCAACATTGAAAAACACGAACAAATTCAACAACAACCTCAACATTGAAAAACAGCAACAACCTCAACATTGAAAAACAACAACAAATTCAACAACAACTTCAACATTGAAAAACACCAACAAATTCAGCAACAACGTCGACATTGAAAAACACCATCAAATTCAACGACAACCTCAACATTGAAAAACAACAACAACCTCAACATTGAAAAAACACCAACAAATTCAACAAAAACCTCAACATTGAAACACCAACAAATTCAACAACAACCTCAACATTTAAAAACGCCAACAAATTCAACAACAACCTCAACATTGAAAAACAACAACCTCAACATTGAAAAACACCAACAAATTCAACAAAAAATTCAACATAGAAAAACACCAACAAATTCAACAACAACCCCGACATTGAAAAACACCAACAAATTCAACAACAACCTCATCTTTGAAAAACAACAACAATCTCATCATGGAAAAACACCAACAAATTCAACAACAACCTCAACATTGAAAACAAAAACATCCCAAAATTGAAAAACACCAACAAATTCAACAACAACCCCAATATTAAAAACAACAACAACCTCAGCATTGAAAAACACCAACAAATTCAACAACAACCTCAACATTGAAAAACACCAACAAATTCAACAAGAACCTCAACATTGAAAAACACCAACAAACTCAACAACAACCTCAACATTGAAAAACAACAACAACCTCAACATTGAAAAACACCAATCAAATTCAACAACAACCTCAACATTGAAAAACACCAACAAATTCAACAACAACCTGAACATTGAAAAACACCAACAACCTCAACATTGAAAAACACCAACAAATTCAACAACAACCTCAACATTGAAAAACAACAACAACCTCAACATTGAAAAACACCAACAAATTCAACAACAACCTCACAGCATTGAAAAACAACAACAAACTAAACATTGAAAAACACCAACAAATTCAACAACAACCTCAACATTGAAAAACAACAACAACCTCAACATAGAAAAACACCAACAAATTCAAAAACAACCTCAACATTGAAAAACACCAACATATTCAACAACAACCTCAACATTGAAAAACACCAACAAATTCAACAACAACCTCGAAATTGAAAAACACCAACAAATTCAAGAACAAACTCAACATTGAAAAACACCAATAAATTCAGCAACAACCTCAACATTGAAAAACAACAACAACCTCAACATTGAAAAACACCAACAATTTCAACAACAACCTCAACATTGAAAAGCACCAACAAATTCAACAACAACGTCAACATTGAAAAACAACAACAACCTCAACATTGAAAAACAACAACAAATTCAACAACAACCTCAACATTGAAAAACAACAGCAACCTCAACATTGAAAAACAACAACAAACTCAACATTGAAAAACACCAACAAATTCAACAACAACCTCAACATTGAAAAACAACAACAACCTCAACGTTGAAAAACACCAACAAATTCAACAACAACCTCAACATTGAAAAACACCAAGAAATTCAACAACAACCTCAACATTGAAAAACAACAACAACCTCAACATTGAAAAACACCAACAAATTCAACAACAACCTCAACATTGAAAAACAACAACAACCTCAACATTGAAAAACACCAACAAATTCAACAACAACCTCAACATTGAAAAACACCAACAAATTCAACAACAACCTCAACATTGAAAAACAACAACAACCTCAACATTGAAAAACACCAACAAATTCAACAACAACCTCAACATTGAAAAACAACAACAACCTCAACATTGAAAAACACCAACAAATTCAACAACAACCTCAACATTGAAAAACACCAACAAATTCAACAACAACCTCAGCATTGAAAAACAACAACAACCTCAACATTCAAAAAGACCAACAAATTCAACAACAACTTCAACATTGAAAAACACCAACAAATTCAACAACAACCTCGAATTGAAAAACACCAACAAATACAACAACAACCTCAACATTGAAAAACAACAACAACCTCAACATTGAAAAACACCAACAAATTCAAACAACAACCTCAACATTGAAAAACACCAACAAATTCAACAACAACCTCAACATTGAAAAACAACAACAACCTCAACATTGAAAAACACCAACAAATTCAACAACAACCTCGACATTGAAAAACACCCTCAAATTCAAAATCAACCTCAACATTGAACAACACCAACAACCTCAAAATTGAAAAAAACACCAACAAATTCAACAGCAACCTCAACATTTAAAAACACCAACAATTTCAACAACAACCTCAACATTGAAAAACAACAACAATCTCAACATTGAAAAACACGAACAAATTCAACAACAACCTCAACATTGAAAAACAGCAACAACCTCAACATTGAAAAACACCAACAAATTCAACAACAACTTCAACATTGAAAACACCAACAAATTCAGCAACAACGTCGACATTGAAAAACACCATCAAATTCAACGACAACCTCAACATTGAAAAACAACAACAACCTCAACATTGAAAAACACCAACAAATTCAACAAAAACCTCAACATTGAAAACACCAACAAATTCAACAACAACCTCAACATTTAAAAACGCCAACAAATTCAACAACAACCTCAACATTGAAAAACAACAACCTCAACATTGAAAAACACCAACAAATTCAACAAAAAATTCAACATAGAAAAACACCAACAAATTCAACAACAACCCCGACATTGAAAAACACCAACAAATTCAACAACAACCTCATCTTTGAAAAACAACAACAATCTCATCATGGAAAAACACCAACAAATTCAACAACAACCTCAACATTGAAAAACAAAAACATCCTCAAAATTGAAAAACACCAACAAATTCAACAACAACCCCAATATTTAAAAACAACAACAACCTCAGCATTGAAAAACACCAACAAATTCAACAACAACCTCAACATTGAAAAACACCAACAAATTCAACAAGAACCTCAACATTGAAAAACACCAACAAACTCAACAACAACCTCAACATTGAAAAACAACAACAACCTCAACATTGAAAAACACCAACAAATTCAACAACAACCTCAACATTGAAAAACACCAACAAATTCAACAACAACCTGAACATTGAAAAACACCAACAACCTCAACATTGAAAAACACCAACAAATTCAACAACAACCTCAACATTGAAAAACAACAACAACCTCAACATTGAAAAACACCAACAAATTCAACAACAACCTCAGCATTGAAAAACAACAACAAACTAAACATTGAAAAACACCAACAAATTCAACAACAACCTCAACATTGAAAAACAACAACAACCTCAACATAGAAAAACACCAACAAATTCAAAAACAACCTCAACATTGAAAAACACCAACATATTCAACAACAACCTCAACATTGAAAAACACCAACAAATTCAACAACAACCTCGAAATTGAAAAACACCAACAAATTCAAGAACAAACTCAACATTGAAAAACACCAATAAATTCAGCAACAACCTCAACATTGAAAAACAACAACAACCTCAACATTGAAAAACACCAACAATTTCAACAACAACCTCAACATTGAAAAGCACCAACAAATTCAACAACAACCTCAACATTGAAAAACAACAACAACCTCAACATTGAAAAACAACAACAAATTCAACAACAACCTCAACATTGAAAAACAACAGCAACCTCAACATTGAAAAACAACAACAAACTCAACATTGAAAAACACCAACAAATTCAACAACAACCTCAACATTGAAAAACAACAACAACCTCAACATTGAAAAACACCAACAAATTCAACAACAACCTCAACATTGAAAAACACCAAGAAATTCAACAACAACCTCAACATTGAAAAACAACAACAACCTCAACATTGAAAAAAACCAACAAATTCAACAACAACCTCAACATTGAAAAACAACAACAACCTCAACATTGAAAAACACCAACAAATTCAACAACAACCTCAACATTGAAAAACACCAACAAATTCAACAACAACCTCAGCATTGAAAAACAACAACAACCTCAACATTCAAAAAGACCAACAAATTCAACAACAACTTCAACATTGAAAAACACCAACAAATTCAACAACAACCTCGAAATTGAAAAACACCAACAAATACAACAACAACCTCAACATTGAAAAACAACAACAACCTCAACATTGAAAAACACCAACAAATTCAAACAACAACCTCAACATTGAAAAACACCAACAAATTCAACAACAACCTCAAAATTGAAAAACACTAACAAATTCAACAACAACCTCGAAATTGAAAAACACCAAGAAATTCAACAACAAACTCAACATTGAAAAACACCAACAAATTCAACAACAAACTCAACATTGAAAAACAACAACAACCTCAACATTGAAAAACAACAATAACCTCAACATTGAAAAACACCAACAAATTCAACAACAACTTCAACATTGAAAAACACCAACAAATTCAACAACAACCTCGAAATTGAAAAACACCAACAAATACAACAACAACCTCAACATTGAAAAACAACAACAACCTCAACATTGAAAAACAGCAACAAATTCAACAACAACCTCAACATTGAAAAACAACAACCACCTCAACATTGCAAAACACCAGCAAATTCAACAACAACCTCAACATTTAAAAACACCAACAAATTCAACAACAACCTCAACATTGAAAAACAGCAACAACCTCAACATTGAAAAACACCAACAAATTCAACAACAACCTCAACATTGAAAAACAACAACAACCTCAACATTGAAAAACACCAACAAATTCAACAACAACCTCAACATTGAAAAACACCAACAAATTCAACAACAACCTCAAAATTGAAAAACACTAACAAATTCAACAACAACCTCGAAATTGAAAAACACCAACAAATTCAACAACAAACTCAACATTGAAAAACACCAACAAATTCAACAACAAACTCAACATTGAAAAACAACAACAACCTCAACATTGAAAAACAACAACAACCTCAACATTGAAAAACACCAACAAATTCAACAACAACTTCAACATTGAAAAACACCAACAAATTCAACAACAACCTCGAAATTGAAAAACACCAACAAATACAACAACAACCTCAACATTGGAAAACAACAACAACCTCAACATTGAAAAACAGCAACAAATTCAACAACAACCTCAACATTGAAAAACAACAACCACCTCAACATTGCAAAACACCAGCAAATTCAACAACAACCTCAACATTTAAAAACACCAACAAATTCAACAACAACCTCAACATTGAAAAACAGCAACAACCTCAACATTGAAAAACACCAACAAATTCAACAACAACCTCAACATTGAAAAACAACAACAACCTCAACATTGAAAAACACCAACAAATTCAACAACAACCTCGACATTGAAAAACACCCTCAAATTCAAAATCAACCTCAACATTGAACAACACCAACAACCTCAAAATTGAAAAACACCAACAAATTCAACAGCAACCTCAACATTTAAAAACACCAACAATTTCAACAACAACCTCAACATTGAAAAACAACAACAATCTCAACATTGAAAAACACGAACAAATTCAACAACAACCTCAACATTGAAAAACAGCAACAACCTCAACATTGAAAAACACCAACAAATTCAACAACAACTTCAACATTGAAAAACACCAACAAATTCAACAACAACGTCGACATTGAAAAACACCATCAAATTCAACGACAACCTCAACATTGAAAAACAACAACAACCTCAACATTGAAAAACACCAACAAATTCAACAAAAACCTCAACATTGAAAACACCAACAAATTCAACAACAACCTCAACATTTAAAAACGCCAACAAATTCAACAACAACCTCAACATTGAAAAACAACAACCTCAACATTGAAAAACACCAACAAATTCAACAAAAAATTCAACATAGAAAAACACCAACAAATTCAACAACAACCCCGACATTGAAAAACACCAACAAATTCAACAGCAACCTCATCTTTGAAAAACAACAACAATCTCATCATGGAAAAACACCAACAAATTCAACAACAACCTCAACATTGAAAAACAAAAACATCCTCAAAATTGAAAAACACCAACAAATTCAACAACAACCCCAACATTTAAAAACAACAACAACCTCAGCATTGAAAAACACCAACAAATTCAACAACAACCTCAACATTGAAAAACACCAACAAATTCAACAAGAACCTCAACATTGAAAAACACCAACAAACTCAACAACAACCTCAACATTGAAAAACAACAACAACCTCAACATTGAAAAACACCAACAATTCAACAACAACCTCAACATTGAAAAACACCAACAAATTCAACAACAACCTGAACATTGAAAAACACCAACAACCTCAACATTGAAAAACACCAACAAATTCAACAACAACCTCAACATTGAAAAACAACAACAACCTCAACATTGAAAAACACCAACAATTTCAACAACAACCTCAACATTGAAAAGCACGAACAAATTCAACAACAACCTCAACATTGAAAAACAACAACAACCTCAACATTGAAAAACAACAACAAATTCAACAACAACCTCAACATTGAAAAACAACAACAATCTCAACATTGAAAAACAACAACAAACTCAACATTGAAAAACACCAACAAATTCAACAACAACCTCAACATTGAAAAACAACAACAACCTCAACATTGAAAAACACCAACAAATTCAACAACAACCTCAACATTGAAAAACACTAAGAAATTCAACAACAACCTCAACATTGAAAAACAACAACAACCTCAACATTGAAAAACACCAACAAATTCAACAACAACCTCAACATTGAAAAACAACAACAACCTCAACATTGAAAAACACCAACAAATTCAACAACAACCTCAACATTGAAAAACACCAACAAATTCAACAACAACCTCAGCATTGAAAAACAACAACAACCTCAACATTCAAAAAGACCAACAAATTCAACATCAACTTCAACATTGAAAAACACCAACAAATTCAACAACAACCTCGAAATTGAAAAACACCAACAAATACAACAACAACCTCAACATTGAAAAACAACAACAACCTCAACATTGAAAAACACCAACAAATTCAACAACAACCTCAACATTGAAAAACACCAACAAATTCAACAACAACCTCAAAATTGAAAAACACTAACAAATTCAACAACAACCTCGAAATTGAAAAACACCAACAAATTCAACAACAAACTCAACATTGAAAAACACCAACAAATTCAACAACAAACTCAACATTGAAAAACAACAACAACCTCAACATTGAAAAACAACAACAACCTCAACATTGAAAAACACCAACAAATTCAACAACAACTTCAACATTGAAAAACACCAACAAATTCAACAACAACCTCGAAATTGAAAAACACCAACAAATACAACAACAACCTCAACATTGAAAAACAACAACAACCTCAACATTGAAAAACAGCAACAAATTCAACAACAACCTCAACATTGAAAAACAACAACCACCTCAACATTGCAAAACACCAGCAAATTCAACAACAACCTCAACATTTAAAAACACCAACAAATTCAACAACAACCTCAACATTGAAAAACAGCAACAACCTCAACATTGAAAAACACCAACAAATTCAACAACAACCTCAACATTGAAAAACAACAACAACCTCAACATTGAAAAACACCAACAAATTCAACAACAACCTCGACATTGAAAAACACCCTCAAATTCAAAATCAACCTCAACATTGAACAACACCAACAACCTCAAAATTGAAAAACACCAACAAATTCAACAGCAACCTCAACATTTAAAAACACCAACAATTTCAACAACAACCTCAACATTGAAAAACACCAACAAATTCAACAAGAACCTCAACATTGAAAAACACCAACAAACTCAACAACAACCTCAACATTGAAAAACAACAACAACCTCAACATTGAAAAACACCAACAAATTCAACAACAACCTCAACATTGAAAAACACCAACAAATTCAACAACAACCTGAACATTGAAAAACACCAACAACCTCAACATTGAAAAACACCAACAAATTCAACAACAACCTCAACATTGAAAAACAACAACAACCTCAACATTGAAAAACACCAACAAATTCAACAACAACCTCAGCATTGAAAAACAACAACAAACTAAACATTGAAAAACACCAACAAATTCAACAACAACCTCAACATTGAAAAACAACAACAACCTCAACATAGAAAAACACCAACAAATTCAAAAACAACCTCAACATTGAAAAACACCAACATATTCAACAACAACCTCAACATTGAAAAACACCAACAAATTCAACAACAACCTCGAAATTGAAAAACACCAACAAATTCAACAACAAACTCAACATTGAAAAACACCAATAAATTCAGCAACAACCTCAACATTGAAAAACAACAACAACCTCAACATTGAAAAACACCAACAATTTCAACAACAACCTCAACATTGAAAAGCACGAACAAATTCAACAACAACCTCAACATTGAAAAACAACAACAACCTCAACATTGAAAAACAACAACAAATTCAACAACAACCTCAACATTGAAAAACAACAACAACCTCAACATTGAAAAACAACAACAAACTCAACATTGAAAAACACCAACAAATTCAACAACAACCTCAACATTGAAAAACAACAACAACCTCAACATTGAAAAACACCAACAAATTCAACAACAACCTCAACATTGAAAAACACCAAGAAATTCAACAACAACCTCAACATTGAAAAACAACAACAACCTCAACATTGAAAAACACCAACAAATTCAACAACAACCTCAACATTGAAAAACAACAACAACCTCAACATTGAAAAACACCAACAAATTCAACAACAACCTCAACATTGAAAAACACCAACAAATTCAACAACAACCTCAGCATTGAAAAACAACAACAAACTCAACATTCAAAAAGACCAACAAATTCAACAACAACTTCAACATTGAAAAACACCAACAAATTCAACAACAACCTCGAAATTGAAAAACACCAACAAATACAACAACAACCTCAACATTGAAAAACAACAACAACCTCAACATTGAAAAACACCAACAAATTCAACAACAACCTCAACATTGAAAAACACCAACAAATTCAACAACAACCTCAAAATTGAAAAACACTAACAAATTCAACAACAACCTCGAAATTGAAAAACACCAACAAATTCAACAACAAACTCAACATTGAAAAACACCAACAAATTCAACAACAAACTCTACATTGAAAAACAACAACAACCTCAACATTGAAAAACAACAACAACCTCAACATTGAAAAACACCAACAAATTCAACAACAACTTCAACATTGAAAAACACCAACAAATTCAACAACAACCTCGAAATTGAAAAACACCAACAAATACAACAACAACCTCAACATTGAAAAACAACAACAACCTCAACATTGAAAAACAGCAACAAATTCAACAACAACCTCAACATTGAAAAACAACAACCACCTCAACATTGCAAAACACCAGCAAATTCAACAACAACCTCAACATTTAAAAACACCAACAAATTCAACAACAACCTCAACATTGAAAAACAGCAACAACCTCAACATTGAAAAACACCAACAAATTCAACAACAACCTCAACATTGAAAAACAACAACAACCTCAACATTGAAAAACACCAACAAATTCAACAACAACCTCAACATTGAAAAACACCAACAAATTCAACAACAACCTCAAAATTGAAAAACACTAACAAATTCAACAACAACCTCGAAATTGAAAAACACCAACAAATTCAACAACAAACTCAACATTGAAAAACACCAACAAATTCAACAACAATCTCAACATTGAAAAACAACAACAACCTCAACATTGAAAAACAACAACAACCTCAACATTGAAAAACACCAACAAATTCAACAACAACTTCAACATTGAAAAACACCAACAAATTCAACAACAACCTCGAAATTGAAAAACACCAACAAATACAACAACAACCTCAACATTGAAAAACAACAACAACCTCAACATTGAAAAACAGCAACAAATTCAACAACAACCTCAACATTGAAAAACAACAACCACCTCAACATTGCAAAACACCAGCAAATTCAACAACAACCTCAACATTTAAAAACACCAACAAATTCAACAACAACCTCAACATTGAAAAACAGCAACAACCTCAACATTGAAAAACACCAACAAATTCAACAACAACCTCAACATTGAAAAACAACAACAACCTCAACATTGAAAAACACCAACAAATTCAACAACAACCTCGACATTGAAAAACACCCTCAAATTCAAAATCAACCTCAACATTGAACAACACCAACAACCTCAAAATTGAAAAACACCAACAAATTCAACAGCAACCTCAACATTTAAAAACACCAACAATTTCAACAACAACCTCAACATTGAAAAACACCAACAAATTCAACAAGAACCTCAACATTGAAAAACACCAACAAACTCAACAACAACCTCAACATTGAAAAACAACAACAACCTCAACATTGAAAAACACCAACAAATTCAACAACAACCTCAACATTGAAAAACACCAACAAATTCAACAACAACCTGAACATTGAAAAACACCAACAACCTCAACATTGAAAAACACCAACAAATTCAACAACAACCTCAACATTGAAAAACAACAACAACCTCAACATTGAAAAACACCAACAAATTCAACAACAACCTCAGCATTGAAAAACAACAACAAACTAAACATTGAAAAACACCAACAAATTCAACAACAACCTCGAAATTGAAAAACACCAACAAATTCAACAACAAACTCAACATTGAAAAACACCAATAAATTCAGCAACAACCTCAACATTGAAAAACAACAACAACCTCAACATTGAAAAACACCAACAATTTCAACAACAACCTCAACATTGAAAAGCACGAACAAATTCAACAACAACCTCAACATTGAAAAACAACAACAACCTCAACATTGAAAAACACCAACAAATTCAACAACAACCTCAACATTGAAAAACACCAACAAATTCAACAACAACCTCAAAATTGAAAAACACTAACAAATTCAACAACAACCTCGAAATTGAAAAACACCAACAAATTCAACAACAAACTCAACATTGAAAAACACCAACAAATTCAACAACAATCTCAACATTGAAAAACAACAACAACCTCAACATTGAAAAACAACAACAACCTCAACATTGAAAAACACCAACAAATTCAACAACAACTTCAACATTGAAAAACACCAACAAATTCAACAACAACCTCGAAATTGAAAAACACCAACAAATACAACAACAACCTCAACATTGAAAAACAACAACAACCTCAACATTGAAAAACAGCAACAAATTCAACAACAACCTCAACATTGAAAAACAACAACCACCTCAACATTGCAAAACACCAGCAAATTCAACAACAACCTCAACATTTAAAAACACCAACAAATTCAACAACAACCTCAACATTGAAAAACAGCAACAACCTCAACATTGAAAAACACCAACAAATTCAACAACAACCTCAACATTGAAAAACAACAACAACCTCAACATTGAAAAACACCAACAAATTCAACAACAACCTCGACATTGAAAAACACCCTCAAATTCAAAATCAACCTCAACATTGAACAACACCAACAACCTCAAAATTGAAAAACACCAACAAATTCAACAGCAACCTCAACATTTAAAAACACCAACAATTTCAACAACAACCTCAACATTGAAAAACACCAACAAATTCAACAAGAACCTCAACATTGAAAAACACCAACAAACTCAACAACAACCTCAACATTGAAAAACAACAACAACCTCAACATTGAAAAACACCAACAAATTCAACAACAACCTCAACATTGAAAAACACCAACAAATTCAACAACAACCTGAACATTGAAAAACACCAACAACCTCAACATTGAAAAACACCAACAAATTCAACAACAACCTCAACATTGAAAAACAACAACAACCTCAACATTGAAAAACACCAACAAATTCAACAACAACCTCAGCATTGAAAAACAACAACAAACTAAACATTGAAAAACACCAACAAATTCAACAACAACCTCAACATTGAAAAACAACAACAACCTCAACATAGAAAAACACCAACAAATTCAAAAACAACCTCAACATTGAAAAACACCAACATATTCAACAACAACCTCAACATTGAAAAACACCAACAAATTCAACAACAACCTCGAAATTGAAAAACACCAACAAATTCAACAACAAACTCAACATTGAAAAACACCAATAAATTCAGCAACAACCTCAACATTGAAAAACAACAACAACCTCAACATTGAAAAACACCAACAATTTCAACAACAACCTCAACATTGAAAAGCACGAACAAATTCAACAACAACCTCAACATTGAAAAACAACAACAACCTCAACATTGAAAAACAACAACAAATTCAACAACAACCTCAACATTGAAAAACAACAACAACCTCAACATTGAAAAACAACAACAAACTCAACATTGAAAAACACCAACAAATTCAACAACAACCTCAACATTGAAAAACAACAACAACCTCAACATTGAAAAACACCAACAAATTCAACAACAACCTCAACATTGAAAAACACCAAGAAATTCAACAACAACCTCAACATTGAAAAACAACAACAACCTCAACATTGAAAAACACCAATAAATTCAACAACAACCTCAGCATTGAAAAACAACAACAACCTCAACATTCAAAAAGACCAACAAATTCAACAACAACTTCAACATTGAAAAACACCAACAAATTCAACAACAACCTCGAAATTGAAAAACACCAACAAATACAACAACAACCTCAACATTGAAAAACAACAACAACCTCAACATTGAAAAACACCAACAAATTCAACAACAAACTCAACATTGAAAAACAACAACAACCTCAACATTGAAAAACAACAACAACCTCAACATTGAAAAACACCAACAAATTCAACAACAACTTCAACATTGAAAAACACCAACAAATTCAACAACAACCTCGAAATTGAAAAACACCAACAAATACAACAACAACCTCAACATTGAAAAACAACAACAACCTCAACATTGAAAAACAGCAACAAATTCAACAACAACCTCAACATTGAAAAACAACAACCACCTCAACATTGCAAAACACCAGCAAATTCAACAACAACCTCAACATTTAAAAACACCAACAAATTCAACAACAACCTCAACATTGAAAAACAGCAACAACCTCAACATTGAAAAACACCAACAAATTCAACAACAACCTCAACATTGAAAAACAACAACAACCTCAACATTGAAAAACACCAACAAATTCAACAACAACCTCGACATTGAAAAACACCCTCAAATTCAAAATCAACCTCAACATTGAACAACACCAACAACCTCAAAATTGACAAACACCAACAAATTCAACAGCAACCTCAACATTTAAAAACACCAACAATTTCAACAACAACCTCAACATTGAAAAACAACAACAATCTCAACATTGAAAAACACGAACAAATTCAACAACAACCTCAACATTGAAAAACAGCAACAACCTCAACATTGAAAAACACCAACAAATTCAACAACAACTTCAACATTGAAAAACACCAACAAATTCAACAACAACGTCGACATTGAAAAACACCATCAAATTCAACGACAACCTCAACATTGAAAAACAACAACAACCTCAACATTGAAAAACACCAACAAATTCAACAAAAACCTCAACATTGAAAACACCAACAAATTCAACAACAACCTCAACATTTAAAAACGCCAACAAATTCAACAACAACCTCAACATTGAAAAACAACAACCTCAACATTGAAAAACAGCAACAAATTCAACAAAAAATTCAACATAGAAAAACACCAACAAATTCAACAACAACCCCGACATTGAAAAACACCAACAAATTCAACAACAACCTCATCTTTGAAAAACAACAACAATCTCATCATGGAAAAACACCAACAAATTCAACAACAACCTCAACATTGAAAAACAAAAACATCCTCAAAATTGAAAAGCACCAACAAATTCAACAACAACCCCAACATTTAAAAACAACAACAACCTCAGCATTGAAAAACACCAACAAATTCAACAACAACCTCAACATTGAAAAACACCAACAAATTCAACAAGAACCTCAACATTGAAAAACACCAACAAACTCAACAACAACCTCAACATTGAAAAACAACAACAACCTCAACATTGAAAAACACCAACAAATTCAACAACAACCTCAACAATGAAAAACACCAACAAATTCAACAACAACCTGAACATTGAAAAACACCAACAACCTCAACATTCAAAAACACCAACAAATTCAACAACAACCTCAACATTGAAAAACAACAACAACCTCAACATTGAAAAACACCAACAAATTCAACAACAACCTCAGCATTGAAAAACAACAACAAACTAAACATTGAAAAACACCAACAAATTCAACAACAACCTCAACATTGAAAAACAACAACAACCTCAACATAGAAAAACACCAACAAATTCAAAAACAACCTCAACATTGAAAAACACCAACATATTCAACAACAACCTCAACATTGAAAAACACCAACAAATTCAACAACAACCTCGAAATTGAAAAACACCAACAAATTCAACAACAAACTCAACATTGAAAAACACCAATAAATTCAGCAACAACCTCAACATTGAAAAACAACAACAACCTCAACATTGAAAAACACCAACAATTTCAACAACAACCTCAACATTGAAAAGCACCAACAAATTCAACAACAACCTCAACATTGAAGAACAACAACAACCTCAACATTGAAAAACAACAACAAATTCAACAACAACCTCAACATTGAAAAACAACAACAACCTCAACATTGAAAAACAACAACAAACTCAACATTGAAAAACACCAACAAATTCAACAACAACCTCAACATTGAAAAACAACAACAACCTCAACATTGAAAAACACCAACAAATTCAACAACAACCTCAACATTGAAAAACACCAAGAAATTCAACAACAACCTCAACATTGAAAAACAACAACAACCTCAACATTGAAAAACACCAACAAATTCAACAACAACCTCAACATTGAAAAACAACAACAACCTCAACATTGAAAAACACCAACAAATTCAACAACAACCTCAACATTGAAAAACACCAACAAATTCAACAACAACCTCAGCATTGAAAAACAACAACAACCTCAACATTCAAAAAGACCAACAAATTCAACAACAACTTCAACATTGAAAAACACCAACAAATTCAACAACAACCTCGAAATTGAAAAACACCAACAAATACAACAACAACCTCAACATTGAAAAACAACAACAACCTCAACATTGAAAAACACCAACAAATTCAACAACAACCTCAACATTGAAAAACACCAACAAATTCAACAACAACCTCAAAATTGAAAAACACTAACAAATTCAACAACAACCTCGAAATTGAAAAACACCAACAAATTCAACAACAAACTCAACATTGAAAAACACCAACAAATTCAACAACAAACTCAACATTGAAAAACAACAACAACCTCAACATTGAAAAACAACAACAACCTCAACATTGAAAAACACCAACAAATTCAACAACAACTTCAACATTGAAAAACACCAACAAATTCAACAACAACCTCGAAATTGAAAAACACCAACAAATACAACAACAACCTCAACATTGAAAAACAACAACAACCTCAACATTGAAAAACAGCAACAAATTCAACAACAACCTCAACATTGAAAAACAACAACCACCTCAACATTGCAAAACACCAGCAAATTCAACAACAACCTCAACATTTAAAAACACCAACAAATTCAACAACAACCTCAACATTCAAAAACAGCAACAACCTCAACATTGAAAAACACCAACAAATTCAACAACAACCTCAACATTGAAAAACAACAACAACCTCAACATTGAAAAACACCAACAAATTCAACAACAACCTCGACATTGAAAAACACCCTCAAATTCAAAATCAACCTCAACATTGAACAACACCAACAACCTCAAAATTGAAAAAACACCAACAATTTCAACAGCAACCTCAACATTTAAAAACACCAACAATTTCAACAACAACCTCAACATTGAAAAACAACAACAATCTCAACATTGAAAAACACGAACAAATTCAACAACAACCTCAACATTGAAAAACAGCAACAACCTCAACATTGAAAAACACCAACAAATTCAACAACAACTTCAACATTGAAAAACACCAACAAATTCAGCAACAACGTCGACATTGAAAAACACCATCAAATTCAACGACAACCTCAACATTGAAAAACAACAACAACCTCAACATTGAAAAACACCAACAAATTCAACAAAAACCTCAACATTGAAAACACCAACAAATTCAACAACAACCTCAACATTTAAAAACGCCAACAAATTCAACAACAACCTCAACATTGAAAAACAACAACCTCAACATTGAAAAACACCAACAAATTCAACAAAAAATTCAACATAGAAAAACACCAACAAATTCAACAACAACCCCGACATTGAAAAACACCAACAAATTCAACAACAACTTCATCTTTGAAAAACAACAACAATCTCATCATGGAAAAACACCAACAAATTCAACAACAACCTCAACATTGAAAAACAAAAACATCCTCAAAATTGAAAAACACCAAAAAATTCAACAACAACCCCAATATTTAAAAACAACAACAACCTCAGCATTGAAAAACACCAACAAATTCAACAACAACCTCAACATTGAAAAACACCAACAAATTCAACAAGAACCTCAACATTGAAAAACACCAACAAACTCAACAACAACCTCAACATTGAAAAACAACAACAACCTCAACATTGAAAAACACCAACAAATTCAACAACAACCTCAACATTGAAAAACACCAACAAATTCAACAACAACCTGAACATTGAAAAACACCAACAACCTCAACATTGAAAAACACCAACAAATTCAACAACAACCTCAACATTGAAAAACAACAACAACCTCAACATTGAAAAACACCAACAAATTCAACAACAACCTCAGCATTGAAAAACAACAACAAACTAAACATTGAAAAACACCAACAAATTCAACAACAACCTCAACATTGAAAAACAACAACAACCTCAACATAGAAAAACACCAACAAATTCAAAAACAACCTCAACATTGAAAAACACCAACATATTCAGCAACAACCTCAACATTGAAAAACACCAACAAATTCAACAACAACCTCGAAATTGAAAAACACCAACAAATTCAACAACAAACTCAACATTGAAAAACACCAATAAATTCAGCAACAACCTCAACATTGAAAAACAACAACAACCTCAACATTGAAAAACACCAACAATTTCAACAACAACCTCAACATTGAAAAGCACCAACAAATTCAACAACAACCTCAACATTGAAAAACAACAACAACCTCAACATTGAAAAACAACAACAAATTCAACAACAACCTCAACATTGAAAAACAACAGCAACCTCAACATTGAAAAACAACAACAAACTCAACATTGAAAAACACCAACAAATTCAACAACAACCTCAACATTGAAAAACAACAACAACCTCAACATTGAAAAACACCAACAAATTCAACAACAACCTCAACATTGAAAAACACCAAGAAATTCAACAACAACCTCAACATTGAAAAACAACAACAAACTCAACATTGAAAAACACCAACAAATTCAACAACAACCTCAACATTGAAAAACAACAACAACCTCAACATTGAAAAACACCAACAAATTCAACAACAACCTCAACATTGAAAAACACCAACAAATTCAACAACAACCTCAGCATTGAAAAACAACAACAACCTCAACATTCAAAAAGACCAACAAATTCAACAACAACTTCAACATTGAAAAACACCAACAAATTCAACAACAACCTCGAAATTGAAAAACACCAACAAATACAACAACAACCTCAACATTGAAAAACAACAACAACCTCAACATTGAAAAACACCAACAAATTCAAACAACAACCTCAACATTGAAAAACACCAACAAATTCAACAACAACCTCAAAATTGAAAAACACTAACAAATTCAACAACAACCTCGAAATTGAAAAACACCAAGAAATTCAACAACAAACTCAACATTGAAAAACACCAACAAATTCAACAACAAACTCAACATTGAAAAACAACAACAACCTCAACATTGAAAAACAACAATAACCTCAACATTGAAAAACACCAACAAATTCAACAACAACTTCAACATTGAAAAACACCAACAAATTCAACAACAACCTCGAAATTGAAAAACACCAACAAATACAACAACAACCTCAACATTGAAAAACAACAACAACCTCAACATTGAAAAACAGCAACAAATTCAACAACAACCTCAACATTGAAAAACAACAACCACCTCAACATTGCAAAACACCAGCAAATTCAACAACAACCTCAACATTTAAAAACACCAACAAATTCAACAACAACCTCAACATTGAAAAACAGCAACAACCTCAACATTGAAAAACACCAACAAATTCAACAACAACCTCAACATTGAAAAACAACAACAACCTCAACATTGAAAAACACCAACAAATTCAACAACAACCTCAACATTGAAAAACACCAACAAATTCAACAACAACCTCAAAATTGAAAAACACTAACAAATTCAACAACAACCTCGAAATTGAAAAACACCAACAAATTCAACAACAAACTCAACATTGAAAAACACCAACAAATTCAACAACAAACTCAACATTGAAAAACAACAACAACCTCAACATTGAAAAACAACAACAACCTCAACATTGAAAAACACCAACAAATTCAACAACAACTTCAACATTGAAAAACACCAACAAATTCAACAACAACCTCGAAATTGAAAAACACCAACAAATACAACAACAACCTCAACATTGAAAAACAACAACAACCTCAACATTGAAAAACAGCAACAAATTCAACAACAACCTCAACATTGAAAAACAACAACCACCTCAACATTGCAAAACACCAGCAAATTCAACAACAACCTCAACATTTAAAAACACCAACAAATTCAACAACAACCTCAACATTGAAAAACAGCAACAACCTCAACATTGAAAAACACCAACAAATTCAACAACAACCTCAACATTGAAAAACAACAACAACCTCAACATTGAAAAACACCAACAAATTCAACAACAACCTCGACATTGAAAAACACCCTCAAATTCAAAATCAACCTCAACATTGAACAACACCAACAACCTCAAAATTGAAAAACACCAACAAATTCAACAGCAACCTCAACATTTAAAAACACCAACAATTTCAACAACAACCTCAACATTGAAAAACAACAACAATCTCAACATTGAAAAACACGAACAAATTCAACAACAACCTCAACATTGAAAAACAGCAACAACCTCAACATTGAAAAACACCAACAAATTCAACAACAACTTCAACATTGAAAAACACCAACAAATTCAACAACAACGTCGACATTGAAAAACACCATCAAATTCAACGACAACCTCAACATTGAAAAACAACAACAACCTCAACATTGAAAAACACCAACAAATTCAACAAAAACCTCAACATTGAAAACACCAACAAATTCAACAACAACCTCAACATTTAAAAACGCCAACAAATTCAACAACAACCTCAACATTGAAAAACAACAACCTCAACATTGAAAAACACCAACAAATTCAACAAAAAATTCAACATAGAAAAACACCAACAAATTCAACAACAACCCCGACATTGAAAAACACCAACAAATTCAACAACAACCTCATCTTTGAAAAACAACAACAATCTCATCATGGAAAAACACCAACAAATTCAACAACAACCTCAACATTGAAAAACAAAAACATCCTCAAAATTGAAAAACACCAACAAATTCAACAACAACCCCAACATTTAAAAACAACAACAACCTCAGCATTGAAAAACACCAACAAATTCAACAACAACCTCAACATTGAAAAACACCAACAAATTCAACAAGAACCTCAACATTGAAAAACACCAACAAACTCAACAACAACCTCAACATTGAAAAACAACAACAACCTCAACATTGAAAAACACCAACAATTCAACAACAACCTCAACATTGAAAAACACCAACAAATTCAACAACAACCTGAACATTGAAAAACACCAACAACCTCAACATTGAAAAACACCAACAAATTCAACAACAACCTCAACATTGAAAAACAACGACAACCTCAACATTGAAAAACACCAACAAATTCAACAACAACCTCAGCATTGAAAAACAACAACAAACTAAACATTGAAAAACACCAACAAATTCAACAACAACCTCAACATTGAAAAACAACAACAACCTCAACATAGAAAAACACCAACAAATTCAAAAACAACCTCAACATTGAAAAACACCAACATATTCAACAACAACCTCAACATTGAAAAACACCAACAAATTCAACAACAACCTCGAAATTGAAAAACACCAACAAATTCAACAACAAACTCAACATTGAAAAACACCAATAAATTCAGCAACAACCTCAACATTGAAAAACAACAACAACCTCAACATTGAAAAACACCAACAATTTCAACAACAACCTCAACATTGAAAAGCACCAACAAATTCAACAACAACCTCAACATTGAAAAACAACAACAACCTCAACATTGAAAACCAACAACAAATTCAACAACAACCTCAACATTGAAAAACAACAGCAACCTCAACATTGAAAAACAACAACAAACTCAACATTGAAAAACACCAACAAATTCAACAACAACCTCAACATTGAAAAACAACAACAACCTCAACATTGAAAAACACCAACAAATTCAACAACAACCTCAACATTGAAAAACACCAAGAAATTCAACAACAACCTCAACATTGAAAAACAACAACAACCTCAACATTGAAAAACACCAACAAATTCAACAACAACCTCAACATTGAAAAACAACAACAACCTCAACATTGAAAAACACCAACAAATTCAACAACAACCTCAACATTGAAAAACACCAACAAATTCAACAACAACCTCAGCATTGAAAAACAACAACAACCTCAACATTCAAAAAGACCAACAAATTCAACAACAACTTCAACATTGAAAAACACCAACAAATTCAACAACAACCTCGAAATTGAAAAACACCAACAAATACAACAACAACCTCAACATTGAAAAACAACAACAACCTCAACATTGAAAAACACCAACAAATTCAACAACAACCTCAACATTGAAAAACACCAACAAATTCAACAACAACCTCAAAATTGAAAAACACTAACAAATTCAACAACAACCTCGAAATTGAAAAACACCAACAAATTCAACAACAAACTCAACATTGAAAAACACCAACAAATTCAACAACAAACTCAACATTGAAAAACAACAACAACCTCAACATTGAAAAACAACAATAACCTCAACATTGAAAAACACCAACAAATTCAACAACAACTTCAACATTGAAAAACACCAACAAATTCAACAACAACCTCGAAATTGAAAAACACCAACAAATACAACAACAACCTCAACATTGAAAAACAACAACAACCTCAACATTGAAAAACAGCAACAAATTCAACAACAACCTCAACATTGAAAAACAACAACCACCTCAACATTGCAAAACAACAGCAAATTCAACAACAACCTCAACATTTAAAAACACCAACAAATTCAACAACAACCTCAACATTGAAAAACAGCAACAACCTCAACATTGAAAAACACCAACAAATTCAACAACAACCTCAACATTGAAAAACAACAACAACCTCAACATTGAAAAACACCAACAAATTCAACAACAACCTCGACATTGAAAAACACCCTCAAATTCAAAATCAACCTCAACATTGAACAACACCAACAACCTCAAAATTGAAAAACACCAACAAATTCAACAGCAACCTCAACATTTAAAAACACCAAGAATTTCAACAACAACCTCAACATTGAAAAACAACAATAATCTCAACATTGAAAAACACGAACAAATTCAACAACAACCTCAACATTGAAAAACAGCAACAACCTCAACATTGAAAAACACCAACAAATTCAACAACAACTTCAACATTGAAAAACACCAACAAATTCAACAACAACGTCGACATTGAAAAACACCATCAAATTCAACGACAACCTCAACATTGAAAAACAACAACAACCTCAACACTGAAAAACACCAACAAATTCAACAAAAACCTCAACATTGAAAACACCAACAAATTCAACAACAACCTCAACATTTAAAAACGCCAACAAATTCAACAACAACCTCAACATTGAAAAACAACAACCTCAACATTGAAAAACACCAACAAATTCAACAAAAAATTCAACATAGAAAAACACCAACAAATTCAACAACAACCCCGACATTGAAAAACACCAACAAATTCAACAACAACCTCATCTTTGAAAAACAACAACAATCTCATCATGGAAAAACACCAACAAATTCAACAACAACCTGAACATTGAAAAACAAAAACATCCTCAAAATTGAAAAACACCAACAAATTCAACAACAACCCCAACATTTAAAAACAACAACAACCTCAGCATTGAAAAACACCAACAAATTCAACAACAACCTCAACATTGAAAAACACCAACAAATTCAACAAGAACCTCAACATTGAAAAACAACAAAAAACTCAACAACAACCTCAACATTGAAAAACACCAACAAATTCAACAACAACCTCAACATTGAAAAACAACAACAACCTCAACATTGAAAAACACCAACAAATTCAACAACAACCTCAGCATTGAAAAACAACAACAAACTAAACATTGAAAAACACCAACAAATTCAACAACAACCTCAACATTGAAAAACAACAACAACCTCAACATAGAAAAACACCAACAAATTCAAAAACAACCTCAACATTGAAAAACACCAACATATTCAACAACAACCTCAACATTGAAAAACACCAACAAATTCAACAACAACCTCGAAATTGAAAAACACCAACAAATTCAACAACAAACTCAACATTGAAAAACACCAATAAATTCAGCAACAACCTCAACATTGAAAAACAACAACAACCTCAACATTGAAAAACACCAACAATTTCAACAACAACCTCAACATTGAAAAGCACCAACAAATTCAACAACAACCTCAACATTGAAAAACAACAACAACCTCAACATTGAAAAACAACAACAACCTCAACATTGAAAAACACCAACAAATTCAACAACAACCTCAACATTGAAAAACACAAACAAATTCAACAACAACCTCAACATTGAAAAACACCAAGAAATTCAACAACAACCTCAACATTGAAAAACAACAACAACCTCAACATTGAAAAACACCAACAAATTCAACAACAACCTCAACATTGAAAAACAACAACAACCTCAACATTGAAAAACACCAACAAATTCAACAACAACCTCAACATTGAAAAACACCAACAAATTCAACAACAACCTCAGCATTGAAAAACAACAACAACCTCAACATTCAAAAAGACCAACAAATTCAACAACAACTTCAACATTGAAAAACACCAACAAATTCAACAACAACCTCGTAATTGAAAAACACCAACAAATACAACAACAACCTCAACATTGAAAAACAACAACAACCTCAACATTGAAAAACACCAACAAATTCAACAACAACCTCAACATTGAAAAACACCAACAAATTCAACAACAACCTCAAAATTGAAAAACACTAACAAATTCAACAACAACCTCGAAATTGAAAAACACCAACAAATTCAACAACAAACTCAACATTGAAAAACACCAACAAATTCAACAACAAACTCAACATTGAAAAACAACAACAACCTCAACATTGAAAAACAACAACAACCTCAACATTGAAAAACACCAACAAATTCAACAACAACTTCAACATTCAAAAACACCAACAAATTCAACAACAACCTCGAAATTGAAAAACACCAACAAATACAACAACAACCTCAACATTGAAAAACAACAACAACCTCAACATTGAAAAACAGCAACAAATTCAACAACAACCTCAACATTGAAAAACAACAACCACCTCAACATTGCAAAACACCAGCAAATTCAACAACAACCTCAGCATTGAAAAACACCAACAAATTCAACAACAACCTCAACATTGAAAAACAGCAACAACCTCAACATTGAAAAACACCAACAAATTCAACAACAACCTCAACATTGAAAAACAACAACAACCTCAACATTGAAAAACACCAACAAATTCAACAACAACCTCGACATTGAAAAACACCCTCAAATTCAAAATCAACCTCAACATTGAACAACACCAACAACCTCAAAATTGAAAAACACCAACAAATTCAACAGCAACCTCAACATTTAAAAACACCAACAATTTCAACAACAACCTCAACATTGAAAAACAACAACAATCTCAACATTGAAAAACACGAACAAATTCAACAACAACCTCAACATTGAAAAACAGCAACAACCTCAACATTGAAAAACACCAACAAATTCAACAACAACTTCAACATTGAAAAACACCAACAAATTCAACAACAACGTCGACATTGAAAAACACCATCAAATTCAACGACAACCTCAACATTGAAAAACAACAACAACCTCAACATTGAAAAACACCAACAAATTCAACAAAAACCTCAACATTGAAAACACCAACAAATTCAACAACAACCTCAACATTTAAAAACGCCAACAAATTCAACAACAACCTCAACATTGAAAAACAACAACCTCAACATTGAAAAACACCAACAAATTCAACAAAAAATTCAACATAGAAAAACACCAACAAATTCAACAACAACCCCGACATTGAAAAACACCAACAAATGCAACAACAACCTCATCTTTGAAAAACAACAACAATCTCATCATGGAAAAACACCAACAAATTCAACAACAACCTCAACATTGAAAAACAAAAACATCCTCAAAATTGAAAAACACCAACAAATTCAACAACAACCCCAACATTTAAAAACAACAACAACCTCAGCATTGAAAAACACCAACAAATTCAACAACAACCTCAACATTGAAAAACACCAACAAATTCAACAAGAACCTCAACATTGAAAAACACCAACAAACTCAACAACAACCTCAACATTGAAAAACAACAACAACCTCAACATTGAAAAACACCAACAAATTCAACAACAACCTCAACATTGAAAAACAACAACAACCTCAACATTGAGAAACACCAACAAATTCAACAACAACCTCAGCATTGAAAAACAACAACAAACTAAACATTGAAAAACACCAACAAATTCAACAACAACCTCAACATTGAAAAACAACAACAACCTCAACATAGAAAAACACCAACAAATTCAAAAACAACCTCAACATTGAAAAACACCAACATATTCAACAACAACCTCAACATTGAAAAACACCAACAAATTCAACAACAACCTCGAAATTGAAAAACACCAACAAATTCAACAACAAACTCAACATTGAAAAACACCAATAAATTCAGCAACAACCTCAACATTGAAAAACAACAACAACCTCAACATTGAAAAACACCAACAATTTCAACAACAACCTCAACATTGAAAAGCACCAACAAATTCAACAACAACCTCAACATTGAAAAACAACAACAACCTCAACATTGAAAAACAACAACAAATTCAACAACAACCTCAACATTGAAAAACAACAACAACCTCAACATTGAAAAACAACAACAAACTCAACATTGAAAAACACCAACAAATTCAACAACAACCTCAACATTGAAAAACAACAACAACCTCAACATTGAAAAACACCAACAAATTCAACAACAACCTCAACATTGAAAAACACCAAGAAATTCAACAACAACCTCAACATTGAAAAACAACAACAACCTCAACATTGAAAAACAACAACAAATTCAACAACAACCTCAACATTGAAAAACAACAACAACCTCAACATTGAAAAACACCAACAAATTCAACAAGAACCTCAACATTGAAAAACACCAACAAACTCAACAACAACCTCAACATTGAAAAACAACAACAACCTCAACATTGAAAAACACCAACAAATTCAACAACAACCTCAACATTGAAAAACAACAACAACCTCAACATTGAGAAACACCAACAAATTCAACAACAACCTCAGCATTGAAAAACAACAACAAACTAAACATTGAAAAACACCAACAAATTCAACAACAACCTCAACATTGAAAAACAACAACAACCTCAACATAGAAAAACACCAACAAATTCAAAAACAACCTCAACATTGAAAAACACCAACATATTCAACAACAACCTCAACATTGAAAAACACCAACAAATTCAACAACAACCTCGAAATTGAAAAACACCAACAAATTCAACAACAACCTCAACATTGAAAAACACCAACAAATTCAACAACAACTTCAACATTGAAAAACACCAACAAATTCAACAACAACCTCGAAATTGAAAAACACCAACAAATACAACAACAACCTCAACATTGAAAAACAACAACAACCTCAACATTGAAAAACAGCAACAAATTCAACAACAACCTCAACATTGAAAAACAACAACCACCTCAACATTGCAAAACACCAGCAAATTCAACAACAACCTCAACATTTAAAAACACCAACAAATTCAACAACAACCTCAACATTGAAAAACAGCAACAACCTCAACATTGAAAAACACCAACAAATTCAACAACAACCTCAACATTGAAAAACAACAACAACCTCAACATTGAAAAACACCAACAAATTCAACAACAACCTCGACATTGAAAAACACCCTCAAATTCAAAATCAACCTCAACATTGAACAACACCAACAACCTCAAAATTGAAAAACACCAACAAATTCAACAGCAACCTCAACATTTAAAAACACCAACAATTTCAACAACAACCTCAACATTGAAAAACAACAACAATCTCAACATTGAAAAACACGAACAAATTCAACAACAACCTCAACATTGAAAAACAGCAACAACCTCAACATTGAAAAACACCAACAAATTCAACAACAACTTCAACATTGAAAAACACCAACAAATTCAACAACAACGTCGACATTGAAAAACACCATCAAATTCAACGACAACCTCAACATTGAAAAACAACAACAACCTCAACATTGAAAAACACCAACAAATTCAACAAAAACCTCAACATTGAAAACACCAACAAATTCAACAACAACCTCAACATTTAAAAACGCCAACAAATTCAACAACAACCTCAACATTGAAAAACAACAACCTCAACATTGAAAAACACCAACAAATTCAACAAAAAATTCAACATAGAAAAACACCAACAAATTCAACAACAACCCCGACATTGAAAAACACCAACAAATTCAACAACAACCTCATCTTTGAAAAACAACAACAATCTCATCATGGAAAAACACCAACAAATTCAACAACAACCTCAACATTGAAAAACAAAAACATCCTCAAAATTGAAAAACACCAACAAATTCAACAACAACCCCAACATTTAAAAACAACAACAACCTCAGCATTGAAAAACACCAACAAATTCAACAACAACCTCAACATTGAAAAACACCAACAAATTCAACAAGAACCTCAACATTGAAAAACACCAACAAACTCAACAACAACCTCAACATTGAAAAACAACAACAACCTCAACATTGAAAAACACCAACAATTCAACAACAACCTCAACATTGAAAAACACCAACAAATTCAACAACAACCTGAACATTGAAAAACACCAACAACCTCAACATTGAAAAACACCAACAAATTCAACAACAACCTCAACATTGAAAAACAACGACAACCTCAACATTGAAAAACACCAACAAATTCAACAACAACCTCAGCATTGAAAAACAACAACAAACTAAACATTGAAAAACACCAACAAATTCAACAACAACCTCAACATTGAAAAACAACAACAACCTCAACATAGAAAAACACCAACAAATTCAAAAACAACCTCAACATTGAAAAACACCAACATATTCAACAACAACCTCAACATTGAAAAACACCAACAAATTCAACAACAACCTCGAAATTGAAAAACACCAACAAATTCAACAACAAACTCAACATTGAAAAACACCAATAAATTCAGCAACAACCTCAACATTGAAAAACAACAACAACCTCAACATTGAAAAACACCAACAATTTCAACAACAACCTCAACATTGAAAAGCACCAACAAATTCAACAACAACCTCAACATTGAAAAACAACAACAACCTCAACATTGAAAAACAACAACAAATTCAACAACAACCTCAACATTGAAAAACAACAACAACCTCAACATTGAAAAACAACAACAAACTCAACATTGAAAAACACCAACAAATTCAACAACAACCTCAACATTGAAAAACAACAACAACCTCAACATTGAAAAACACCAACAAATTCAACAACAACCTCAACATTGAAAAACACCAAGAAATTCAACAACAACCTCAACATTGAAAAACAACAACAACCTCAACATTGAAAAACAACAACAAATTCAACAACAACCTCAACATTGAAAAACAACAACAACCTCAACATTGAAAAACACCAACAAATTCAACAACAACCTCAACATTGAAAAACACCAACAAATTCAACAACAACCTCAGCATTGAAAAACAACAACAACCTCAACATTCAAAAAGACCAACAAATTCAACAACAACTTCAACATTGAAAAACACCAACAAATTCAACAACAACCTCGAAATTGAAAAACACCAACAAATACAACAACAACCTCAACATTGAAAAACAACAACAACCTCAACATTGAAAAACACCAACAAATTCAACAACAACCTCAACATTGAAAAACACCAACAAATTCAACAACAACCTCAAAATTGAAAAACACTAACAAATTCAACAACAACCTCGAAATTGAAAAACACCAACAAATTCAACAACAAAGTCAACATTGAAAAACACCAACAAATTCAACAACAAACTCAACATTGAAAAACAACAACAACCTCAACATTGAAAAACAACAACAACCTCAACATTGAAAAACACCAACAAATTCAACAACAACTTCAACATTGAAAAACACCAACAAATTCAACAACAACCTCGAAATTGAAAAACACCAACAAATACAACAACAACCTCAACATTGAAAAACAACAACAACCTCAACATTGAAAAACAGCAACAAATTCAACAACAACCTCAACATTGAAAAACAACAACCACCTCAACATTGCAAAACACCAGCAAATTCAACAACAACCTCAACATTTAAAAACAACAACAAATTCAACAACAACCTCAACATTGAAAAATAGCAACAACCTCAACATTGAAAAACACCAACAAATTCAACAACAACCTCAACATTGAAAAACAACAACAACCTCAACATTGAAAAACACCAACAAATTCAACAACAACCTCGACATTGAAAAACACCCTCAAATTCAAAATCAACCTCAACATTGAACAACACCAACAACCTCAAAATTGAAAAAACACCAACAAATTCAACAACAACCTCAACATTTAAAAACAACAACAACCTCAACATTGAAAAACACCAACAAATTCAAAAACAATCTCAACATTGAAAAACACCAACAAATTCAACAACAACCTCAACATTGAAAAACACCAACAAACTCAACAACAACCTCAACATTGAAAAATAACAACCTCAACATTGAAAAACACCAACAACTTCAACAACAACATCAACATTGAAAAACACCATCAAATTCAACAACAACCTCAACATTGAAAAACAACAACAACCTCAACATTGAAAACACCAACAAATTCAACAACATCCTCAACATTTAAAAACGCCAACAAATTCAACAACAAACTCAAGATTGAAAAACACCCACAAATTCAACAACCTCGAAATTGAAAAGCAAAAACAACCTCATCATTGAAAAACACCAACAATTTCAACAACAACCTCAACATTGAAAAACACCAACAAATTCAACAACAACCTCAACATTGAAAAACAACAACAACCTCAACATTGAAAAACAACAACAAATTCAACAACAACCTCAACATTGAAAAACAACAACAACCTCAACATTGAAAAACACCAACAAATTCAACAACAACCTCAACATTGAAAAACAACAACAAACTCAACATTGAAAAACACCAACAAATTCAGCAACAACCTCAACATTGAAAAACAACAACAACCTCAACATTGAAAAACACCAACAAATTCAACAATAACCTCAACATTGAAAAACAACAACAACCTCAACATTGAAAAACACCAACAAATTCAACAACAACCTCAACATTGAAAAACACCAACAAATTCAACAACAACCTCAACATTGAAAAACAACAACAACCTCAACATTGAAAAACACCAACAAATTCAACAACAACCTCAACATTGAAAAACAACAACAACCTCAACATTGAAAAACACCAACAAATTCAACAACAACCTCAGCATTTAAAAACACCAACAAATTCAACAACAACCTCAGCATTGAAAAACAACAACAACCTCAACATTGAAAAACACCAACAAATTCAACAACAACCTCAACATTGAAAAACAACAACAACCTCAACATTGAAAAACACCAACAAATTCAACAACAACTTCAACATTGAAAAACACCAACAAATTCAACAACAACCTCGAAATTGAAAAACACCAACATATTCACCAACAACCTCAACATTGAAAAACAAAAACAAATTCAACAACAACCTCAAAATTGAAAAAACAACAACAACCTCAACATTGAAAAACACCAACAAATTCAACAGCAACCTCAACATTTAAAAACACCAACAATTTCAACAACAACCTCAACATTGAAAAACAACAAGAATCTCAACATTGAAAAACACGAACAAATTCAACAAGAACCTCAACATTGAAAAACAGCAACAACCTCAACATTGAAAAACACCAACAAATTCAACAACAACTTCAACATTGAAAAACACCAACAAATTCAACAACAACGTCGACATTGAAAAACACCATCAAATTCAACAACAACCTCAACATTGAAAAACAACAACAACCTCAACATTGAAAAACACCAACAAATTCAACAAAAACCTCAACATTGAAAACACCAACAAATTCAACAACAACCTCAACATTTAAAAACGCCAACAAATTCAACAACAACCTCAACATTGAAAAACAACAACCTCAACATTGAAAAACACCAACAAATTCAACAAAAAATTCAACATAGAAAAACACCAACAAATTCAACAATACCCCGACATTGAAAAACACCAACAAATTCAACAACAACCTCATCTTTGAAAAACAACAACAACCTCATCATGGAAAAACACCAACAAATTCAACAACAACCTCAACATTGAAAAACAAAAACATCCTCAAAATTGAAAAACACCAACAAATTCAACAACAACCCCAACTTTTAAAAACAACAACAACCTCAGCATTGAAAAACACCAACAAATTTAACAACAACCTCAACATTGAAAAACACCAACAAATTCAACAAGAACCTCAACATTGAAAAACACCAACAAACTCAACAACAACCTCAACATTGAAAAACAACAACAACCTCAACATTGAAAAACACCAACAAATTCAACAACAACCTCAACATTGAAAAATACCAACAAATTCAACAACAACCAGAACATTGAAAAACACCAACAACCTCAACATTGAAAAACACCAACAAATTCAACAACAACCTCAACATTGAAAAACAACAACAACCTCAACATTGAAAAACACCAACAAATTCAACAACAACCTCAGCATTGAAAAAAAACAACAAACTAAACATTGAAAAACACCAACAAATTCAACAACAACGTCAACATTGAAAAACAGCAACAACCTCAACATAGAAAAACACCAACAAATTCAAAAACAACCTCAACATTGAAAAACACCAACAAATTCAACAACAACCTCAACATTGAAAAACACCAACAAATTCAACAACAACCTCGAAATTGAAAAACACCAACAAATTCAACAACAAACTCAACATTGAAAAACACCAATAAATTCAACAACAACCTCAACATTGAAAAACAACAACAACCTCAACATTGAAAAACACCAACAATTTCAACAACAACCTCAACATTGAAAAGCACCAACAAATTCAACAACAACCTCAACATTGAAAAACAACAACAACCTCAACATTGAAAAACAACCACAAATTCAACAACAACCTCAACATTGAAAAACAACAACAACCTCAACATTGAAAAACAACAACAACCTCAACATTGAAAAACACCAACAAATTCAACAACAACCTCAACATTGAAAAACAACAACAACCTCAACATTGAAAAACACCAACAAATTCAACAACAACCTCAACATTGAAAAACACCAACAAATTCAACAACAACCTCAACATTGAAAAACACCAACAAATTCAACAACAACCTCAACATTGAAAAACAACAACAACCTCAACATTGAAAAACACCAACAAATTCAACAACAACCTCAACATTGAAAAACAACAACAACCTCAACATTGAAAAACACCAACAAATTCAACAACAACCTCAGCATTTAAAAACACCAACAAATTCAACAACAACCTCAGCATTGAAAAACACCAACAACCTCAACATTGAAAAACACCAACAAATTCAACAACAACCTCAACATTGAAAAACAACAACAACCTCAACATTGAAAAACACCAACAAATTCAACAACAACTTCAACATTGAAAAACACCAACAAATTCAACAACAACCTCGAAATTGAAAAACACCAACATATTCAACAACAACCTCAACATTGAAAAACAAAAACAAATTCAACAACAACCTCAAAATTGAAAAACAACAACAACCTCAACATTGAAAAACACCAACAAATTCAACAGCAACCTCAACATTTAAAAACACCAACAATTTCAACAACAACCTCAACATTGAAAAACAACAACAATCTCAACATTGAAAAACACGAACAAATTCAACAAGAACCTCAACATTGAAAAACAGCATCAACCTCAACATTGAAAAACACCAACAAATTCAACAACAACTTCAACATTGAAAAACACCAACAAATTCAACAACAACGTCGACATTGAAAAACACCATCAAATTCAACAACAACCTCAACATTGAAAAACAACAACAACCTCAACATTGAAAAACACCAACAAATTCAACAAAAACCTCAACATTGAAAACACCAACAAATTCAACAACAACCTCAACATTTAAAAACGCCAACAAATTCAACAACAACCTCAACATTGAAAAACAACAACCTCAACATTGAAAAACACCAACAAATTCAACAAAAAATTCAACATAGAAAAACACCAACAAATTCAACAATACCCCGACATTGAAAAACACCAACAAATTCAACAACAACCTCATCTTTGAAAAACAACAACAACCTCATCATGGAAAAACACCAACAAATTCAACAACAACCTCAACATTGAAAAACAAAAACATCCTCAAAATTGAAAAACACCAACAAATTCAACAACAACCCCAACATTTAAAAACAACAACAACCTCAGCATTGAAAAACACCAACAAATTCAACAACAACCTCAACATTGAAAAACACCAACAAATTCAACAAGAACCTCAACATTGAAAAACACCAACAAACTCAACAACAACCTCAACATTGAAAAACAACAACAACCTCAACATTGAAAAACACCAACAAATTCAACAACAACCTCAACATTGAAAAATACCAACAAATTCAACAACAACCAGAACATTGAAAAACACCAACAACCTCAACATTGAAAAACACCAACAAATTCAACAACAACCTCAACATTGAAAAACAACAACAACCTCAACATTGAAAAACACCAACAAATTCAACAACAACCTCAGCATTGAAAAACAACAACAAACTAAACATTGAAAAACACCAACAAATTCAACAACAACGTCAACATTGAAAAACAGCAACAACCTCAACATAGAAAAACACCAACAAATTCAAAAACAACCTCAACATTGAAAAACACCAACAAATTCAACAACAACCTCAACATTGAAAAACACCAACAAATTCAACAACAACCTCGAAATTGAAAAACACCAACAAATTCAACAACAAACTCAACATTGAAAAACACCAATAAATTCAACAACAACCTCAACATTGAAAAACAACAACAACCTCAACATTGAAAAACACCAACAATTTCAACAACAACCTCAACATTGAAAAGCACCAACAAATTCAACAACAACCTCAACATTGAAAAACAACAACAACCTCAACATTGAAAAACAACCACAAATTCAACAACAACCTCAACATTGAAAAACAACAACAACCTTAACATTGAAAAACAACAACAAACTCAACATTGAAAAACACCAACAAATTCAACAACAATCTCAACATTGAAAAGCACCAGCAAATTCAGCAACAACCTCAACATTGAAAAACAACAACAACCTCAACATTGAAAAACACCAACAAATTCAACAACAACCTCAACACTGAAAAACAACAACTACCTCAACATTGAAAAACAGCAACAAACTCAACATTGAAAAACACCAACAAATTCAACAACAACCTCAACATTGAGAAACAACAACAACCTCAACATTGAAAAACACCAACAAATTCAACAACAACCTCAACATTGAAAAACAACAACAACCTCAACATTGAAAAACACCAACAAATTCAACAACAACCTCAACATTGAAAAACACCAACAAATTCAACAACAACCTCAACATTGAAAAACAACAACAACCTCAACATTGAAAAACACCAACAAATTCAACAACAACCTCAACATTGAAAAACAACAACAACCTCAACATTGAAAAACACCAACAAATTCAACAACAACCTCAACATTGAAAAACACCAACAAATTCAACAACAACCTCAGCATTGAAAAACAACAACAACCTCAACATTGAAAAACACCAACAAATTCAACAACAACCTCAACATTGAAAAACAACAACAACCTCAACATTGAAAAACACCAACAAATTCAACAACAACTTCAACATTGAAAAAGACCAACAAATTCAACAACAACCTCGAAATTGAAAAACACCAACAAATACAACAACAACCTAAACATTGAAAAACAACAAGAACCTCAACATTGAAAAACACCAACAAATTCAACAACAACCTCAACATTGAAACACACCAACAAATTCAACAACAACCTCAACATTGAAAAACACTAACAAATTCAACAACAACCTCGAAATTGAAAAACACCAACAAATTCAACAACAAACTCAACATTGAAAAACACCAACAAATTCAACAACAAACTCAACATTGAAAAACAACAACAACCTCAACATTGAAAAACACCAACAAATTCAACAACAATCTCAACATTGAAAAGCACCAACAAATTCAGCAACAACCTCAACATTGAAAAACAACAACAACCTCAACATTGAAAAACACCAACAAATTCAACAACAACCTCAACACTGAAAAACAACAACAACCTCAACATTGAAAAACAGCAACAAACTCAACATTGAAAAACACCAACAAATTCAACAACAACCTCAACATTGAGAAACAACAACAACCTCAACATTGAAAAACACCAACAAATTCAACAACAACCTCAACATTGAAAAACACCAACAAATTCAACAACAACCTCAACATTGAAAAACAACAACAACCTAAACATTGAAAAAGACCAACAAATTCAACAACAACCTCAACATTGAAAAACAACAACAACCTCAACATTGAAAAACACCAACAAATTCAACAAAAACCTCAACATTGAAAAACACCAACAAATTCAACAACAACTTCAACATTGAAAAACAACAACAACCTCAACATTGAAAAACACCAACAAATTCAACAACAACTTCAACATTGAAAAACACCAACAAATTCAACAACAACCTCGAAATTGAAAAACACCAACAAATACAACAACAACCTCAACATTGAAAAACAACAACAACCTCAACATTGAAAAACACCAACAAATTCAACAACAACCTCAACATTGAAAAACACCAACAAATTCAACAACAACCTCAACATTGAAAAACACTAACAAATTCAACAACAACCTCGAAATTGAACAACACCAACAAATTCAACAACAATCTCAACATTGAAAAACACCAACAAATTCAACAACAAACTCAACATTGAAAAACAACAACAACCTCTACATTGAAAAACACCAACAAATTCAACAACAACCTCAACATTGAAAAACAACAACAACCTCAACATTGAAAAACACCAACAAATTCAACAACAACCTCAACATTGAAAAACACCAACAAATTCAACAACAAACTCAACATTGAAAAAGAACAACAACCTCTACATTGAAAAACTCCAACAAATTCAACAACAACCTCAACATTGAAAAACAACAACAACCTCAACATTGAAAAACACCAACAAATTCAACAACAACCTCGAAATTGAAAAACACCAACAAATACAACAACAACCTCAACATTGAAAAACAACAACAACCTCAACATTGAAAAACACCAACAAATTCAACAACAACCTCAACATTGAAAAACACCAACAAATTCAACAACTACCTCAACATTGAAAAACACTAACAAATTCAACAACAACCTCGAAATTGAAAAACACCAACAAATTCAACAACAAACTCAGCATTGAAAAACAACAACAACCGCAACATTGAAAAACACCAAGAAATTCAACAACAATCTCAACATTGAAAAGCACCAACAAATTCAACAACAACCTCAACATTGAAAAACAACAACAACCTCAACATTGAAAAACACCAACAAATTCAACAACAATCTCAACATTGAAAAGCACCAACAAATTCAACAACAACCTCAACATTGAAAAACAACAACAACCTCAACATTGAAAAACACCAACAAATTCAACAACAACCTCAACATTGAAAAACAACAACAACCTCAACATTGAAAAACAACAACAAACTCAACATTGAAAAACACCAACAAATTCAACAACAACCTCAACATTGAAAAACAACAACAACCTCAACATTGAAAAACACCAACAAATTCAACAACAACCTCAACATTGAAAAACACCAACAAATTCAACAACAACCTCAACATTGAAAAACAACAACAACCTAAACATTGAAAAACACCAACAAATTCAACAACAACCTCAACATTGAAAAACAACAACAACCTCAACATTGAAAAACACCAACAAATTCAACAAAAACCTCAACATTGAAAAACACGAACAAATTCAACAACAACCTCAGCATTGAAAAACAACAACAACCTCAACATTGAAAAACACCAACAAATTCAACAACAACTTCAACATTGAAAAGCAACAACAACCTCAACATTGAAAAACACCAACAAATTCAACAACAACTTCAACATTGAAAAACACCAACAAATTCAACAACAACCTCGAAATTGAAAAACACCAACAAATACAACAACAACCTCAACATTGAAAAACAACAACAACCTCAACATTGAAAAACACCAACAAATTCAACAACAACCTCAACATTGAAAAACACCAACAAATTCAACAACAACCTCAACATTGAAAAACACTAACAAATTCAACAACAACCTCGAAATTGAAAAACACCAACAAATTCAACAACAATCTCAACATTGAAAAACACCAACAAGTTCAACAACAAACTCAACATTGAAAAACAACAACAACCTCAACATTGAAAAACACCAACAAATTCAACAACAACCTCAACATTGAAAAACACCAACAAATTCAACAACTACCTCAACATTGAAAAACACTAACAAATTCAACAACAACCTCGAAATTGAAAAACACTAACAAATTCAACAACAACCTCGAAATTGAAAAACACCAACAAATTCAACAACAATCTCAACATTGAAAAACACCAACAAATTCAACAACAACCTCAACATTGAAAAACAACAACAACCTCAACATTGAAAAACACCAACAAATTCAACAACAACCTCAACATTGAAAAACACCAACAAATTCAACAACTACCTCAACATTGAAAAACACTAACAAATTCAACAACAACCTCGAAATTGAAAAACACCAACAAATTCAACAACAAACTCAACATTGAAAAACACCAACAAATTCAGCAACAAACTCAACATTGAAAAACAACAACAACCGCAACATTGAAAAACACCAAGAAATTCAACAACAATCTCAACATTGAAAAGCACCAACAAATTCAACAACAACCTCAACATTGAAAAACAACAACAACCTCAACATTGAAAAACACCAACAAATTCAACAACAACCTCAACATTGAAAAACAACAACAACCTCAACATTGAAAAACACCAACAAATTCAACAACAACCTCAAAATTGAAAAACACCCACAAATTCAACAACGACCTCAGCATTGAAAAACAACAACAACCTCAACATTGAAAAACACCAACAAATTCAACAACAACCTCAACATTGAAAAACAACAACAACCTCAACATAGAAAAACACCAACAAATTCAAAAACAACCTCAACATGGAAAAACACCAACAAATTCAACAACAACCTCAACATTGAAAAACACCAACAAATTCAACAACAACCTCGAAATTGAAAAACACCAACAAATTCAACAACAAACTCAACATTGAAAAACACCAATAAATTCAACAACAACCTCAACATTGAAAAACAACAACAACCTCAACATTGAAAAACACCAACAATTTCAACAACAACCTCAACATTGAAAAGCACCAACAAATTCAACAACAACCTCAACATTGAAAAACAACAACAACCTCAACATTGAAAAACAACAACAAATTCAACAACAACCTCAACATTGAAAAACAACAACAACCTCAACATTGAAAAACAACAACAAACTCAACATTGAAAAACACCAACAAATTCAACAACAACCTCAACATTGAAAAACAACAACAACCTCAACATTGAAAAACACCAACAAATTCAACAACAACCTCAACATTGAAAAACACCAAGAAATTCAACAACAACCTCAACATTGAAAAACAACAACAACCTCAACATTGAAAAACACCAACAAATTCAACAACAACCTCAACATTGAAAAACAACAACAACCTCAACATTGAAAAACACCAACAAATTCAACAACAACCTCAACATTGAAAAACACCAACAAATTCAACAACAACCTCAGCATTGAAAAACAACAACAACCTCAACATTGAAAAAGACCAACAAATTCAACAACAACTTCAACATTGAAAAACACCAACAAATTCAACAACAACATCGAAATTGAAAAACACCAACAAATACAACAACAACCTCAACATTGAAAAACAACAACAACCTCAACATTGAAAAACACCAACAAATTCAACAACAACCTCAACATTGAAAAACACCAACAAATTCAACAACAACTTCAACATTGAAAAACACCAACAAATTCAACAACAACCTCGAAATTGAAAAACACCAACATATTCAACAACAACCTCAACATTGAAAAACAAAAACAAATTCAACAACAACCTCAAAATTGAAAAACAACAACAACCTCAACATTGAAAAACACCAACAAATTCAACAGCAACCTCAACATTTAAAAACACCAACAATTTCAACAACAACCTCAACATTGAAAAACAACAACAATCTCAACATTGAAAAACACGAACAAATTCAACAAGAACCTCAACATTGAAAAACAGCAACAACCTCAACATTGAAAAACACCAACAAATTCAACAACAACTTCAACATTGAAAAACACCAACAAATTCAACAACAACGTCGACATTGAAAAACACCATCAAATTCAACAACAACCTCAACATTGAAAAACAACAACAACCTCAACATTGAAAAACACCAACAAATTCAACAAAAACCTCAACATTGAAAACACCAACAAATTCAACAACAACCTCAACATTTAAAAACGCCAACAAATTCAACAACAACCTCAACATTGAAAAACAACAACCTCAACATTGAAAAACACCAACAAATTCAACAAAAAATTCAACATAGAAAAACACCAACAAATTCAACAATACCCCGACATTGAAAAACACCAACAAATTCAACAACAACCTCATCTTTGAAAAACAACAACAACCTCATCATGGAAAAACACCAACAAATTCAACAACAACCTCAACATTGAAAAACAAAAACATCCTCAAAATTGAAAAACACCAACAAATTCAACAACAACCCCAACATTTAAAAACAACAACAACCTCAGCATTGAAAAACACCAACAAATTCAACAACAACCTCAACATTGAAAAACACCAACAAATTCAACAAGAACCTCAACATTGAAAAACACCAACAAACTCAACAACAACCTCAACATTGAAAAACAACAACAACCTCAACATTGAAAAACACCAACAAATTCAACAACAAACTCAACATTGAAAAATACCAACAAATTCAACAACAACCAGAACATTGAAAAACACCAACAAATTCAACAACAACCTCAACATTGAAAAACAACAACAACCTCAACATTGAAAAACACCAACAAATTCAACAACAACTTCAACATTGAAAAACACCAACAAATTCAACAACAACCTCGAAATTGAAAAACACCAACAAATACAACAACAACCTCAACATTGAAAAACAACAACAACCTCAACATTGAAAAACACCAACAAATTCAACAACAACCTCAACATTGAAAAACACCAACAAATTCAACAACAACCTCAACATTGAAAAACACTAACAAATTCAACAACAACCTCAACATTGAAAAACACCAACAAATTCAACAACTACCTCAACATTGAAAAACACTAACAAATTCAACAACAACCTCGAAATTGAAAAACACTAACAAATTCAACAACAACCTCGAAATTGAAAAACACCAACAAATTCAACAACAATCTCAACATTGAAAAACACCAACAAATTCAACAACAACCTCAACATTGAAAAACAACAACAACCTCAACATTGAAAAACACCAACAAATTCAACAACAACCTCAACATTGAAAAACACCAACAAATTCAACAACTACCTCAACATTGAAAAACACTAACAAATTCAACAACAACCTCGAAATTGAAAAACACCAACAAATTCAACAACAAACTCAACATTGAAAAACACCAACAAATTCAGCAACAAACTCAACATTGAAAAACAACAACAACCGCAACATTGAAAAACACCAAGAAATTCAACAACAATCTCAACATTGAAAAGCACCAACAAATTCAACAACAACCTCAACATTGAAAAACAACAACAACCTCAACATTGAAAAACACCAACAAATTCAACAACAACCTCAACATTGAAAAACAACAACAACCTCAACATTGAAAAACACCAACAAATTCAACAACAACCTCAAAATTGAAAAACACCAACAAATTCAACAACGACCTCAGCATTGAAAAACAACAACAACCTCAACATTGAAAAACACCAACAAATTCAACAACAACCTCAACATTGAAAAACAACAACAACCTCAACATAGAAAAACACCAACAAATTCAAAAACAACCTCAACATGGAAAAACACCAACAAATTCAACAACAACCTCAACATTGAAAAACACCAACAAATTCAACAACAACCTCGAAATTGAAAAACACCAACAAATTCAACAACAAACTCAACATTGAAAAACACCAATAAATTCAACAACAACCTCAACATTGAAAAACAACAACAACCTCAACATTGAAAAACACCAACAATTTCAACAACAACCTCAACATTGAAAAGCACCAACAAATTCAACAACAACCTCAACATTGAAAAACAACAACAACCTCAACATTGAAAAACAACAACAAATTCAACAACAACCTCAACATTGAAAAACAACAACAACCTCAACATTGAAAAACAACAACAATCTCAACATTGAAAAACACCAACAAATTCAACAACAACCTCAACATTGAAAAACAACAACAACCTCAACATTGAAAAACACCAACAAATTCAACAACAACCTCAACATTGAAAAACACCAAGAAATTCAACAACAACCTCAACATTGAAAAACAACAACAACCTCAACATTGAAAAACACCAACAAATTCAACAACAACCTCAACATTGAAAAACAACAACAACCTCAACATTGAAAAACACCAACAAATTCAACAACAACCTCAACATTGAAAAACACCAACAAATTCAACAACAACCTCAGCATTGAAAAACAACAACAACCTCAACATTGAAAAAGACCAACAAATTCAACAACAACTTCAACATTGAAAAACACCAACAAATTCAACAACAACATCGAAATTGAAAAACACCAACAAATACAACAACAACCTCAACATTGAAAAACAACAACAACCTCAACATTGAAAAACACCAACAAATTCAACAACAACCTCAACATTGAAAAACACCAACAAATTCAACAACAACTTCAACATTGAAAAACACCAACAAATTCAACAACAACCTCAAAATTGAAAAACAACAACAACCTCAACATTGAAAAACACCAACAAATTCAACAGCAACCTCAACATTTAAAAACACCAACAATTTCAACAACAACCTCAACATTGAAAAACAACAACAATCTCAACATTGAAAAACACGAACAAATTCAACAAGAACCTCAACATTGAAAAACAGCAACAACCTCAACATTGAAAAACAACAACAAATTCAACAACAACTTCAACATTGAAAAACACCAACAAATTCAACAACAACGTCGACATTGAAAAACACCATCAAATTCAACAACAACCTCAACATTGAAAAACAACAACAACCTCAACATTGAAAAACACCAACAAATTCAACAAAAACCTCAACATTGAAAACACCAACAAATTCAACAACAACCTCAACATTTAAAAACGCCAACAAATTCAACAACAACCTCAACATTGAAAAACAACAACCTCAACATTGAAAAACACCAACAAATTCAACAAAAAATTCAACATAGAAAAACACCAACAAATTCAACAATACCCTGACATTGAAAAACACCAACAAATTCAACAACAACCTCATCTTTGAAAAACAACAACAACCTCATCATGGAAAAACACCAACAAATTCAACAACAACCTCAACATTGAAAAACAAAAACATCCTCAAAATTGAAAAACACCAACAAATTCAACAACAACCCCAACATTTAAAAACAACAACAACCTCAGCATTGAAAAACACCAACAAATTCAACAACAACCTCAACATTGAAAAACACCAACAAATTCAACAAGAACCTCAACATTGAAAAACACCAACAAACTCAACAACAACCTCAACATTGAAAAACAACAACAACCTCAACATTGAAAAACACCAACAAATTCAACAACAAACTCAACATTGAAAAATACCAACAAATTCAACAACAACCAGAACATTGAAAAACACCAACAACCTCAACATTGAAAAACACCAACAAATTCAACAACAACCTCAACATTGAAAAACAACAACAACCTCAACATTGAAAAACACCAACAAATTCAACAACAACTTCAACATTGAAAAACACCAACAAATTCAACAACAACCTCGAAATTGAAAAACACCAACAAATACAACAACAACCTCAACATTGAAAAACAACAACAACCTCAACATTGAAAAACACCAACAAATTCAACAACAACCTCAACATTGAAAAACACCAACAAATTCAACAACAACCTCAACATTGAAAAACACTAACAAATTCAACAACAACCTCGAAATTGAAAAACACCAACAAATTCAACAACAATCTCAACATTGAAAAACACCAACAAGTTCAACAACAAACTCAACATTGAAAAACAACAACAACCTCAACATTGAAAAACACCAACAAATTCAACAACAACCTCAACATTGAAAAACACCAACAAATTCAACAACTACCTCAACATTGAAAAACACTAACAAATTCAACAACAACCTCGAAATTGAAAAACACTAACAAATTCAACAACAACCTCGAAATTGAAAAACACCAACAAATTCAACAACAATCTCAACATTGAAAAACACCAACAAATTCAACAACAACCTCAACATTGAAAAACAACAACAACCTCAACATTGAAAAACACCAACAAATTCAACAACAACCTCAACATTGAAAAACACCAACAAATTCAACAACTACCTCAACATTGAAAAACACTAACAAATTCAACAACAACCTCGAAATTGAAAAACACCAACAAATTCAACAACAAACTCAACATTGAAAAACACCAACAAATTCAGCAACAAACTCAACATTGAAAAACAACAACAACCGCAACATTGAAAAACACCAAGAAATTCAACAACAATCTCAACATTGAAAAGCACCAACAAATTCAACAACAACCTCAACATTGAAAAACAACAACAACCTCAACATTGAAAAACACCAACAAATTCAACAACAACCTCAACATTGAAAAACAACAACAACCTCAACATTGAAAAACACCAACAAATTCAACAACAACCTCAAAATTGAAAAACACCAACAAATTCAACAACGACCTCAGCATTGAAAAACAACAACAACCTCAACATTGAAAAACACCAACAAATTCAACAACAACCTCAACATTGAAAAACAACAACAACCTCAACATAGAAAAACACCAACAAATTCAAAAACAACCTCCACATGGAAAAACACCAACAAATTCAACAACAACCTCAACATTGAAAAACACCAACAAATTCAACAACAACCTCGAAATTGAAAAACACCAACAAATTCAACAACAAACTCAACATTGAAAAACACCAATAAATTCAACAACAACCTCAACATTGAAAAACAACAACAACCTCAACATTGAAAAACACCAACAATTTCAACAACAACCTCAACATTGAAAAGCACCAACAAATTCAACAACAACCTCAACATTGAAAAACAACAACAACCTCAACATTGAAAAACAACAACAAATTCAACAACAACCTCAACATTGAAAAACAACAACAACCTCAACATTGAAAAACAACAACAAACTCAACATTGAAAAACACCAACAAATTCAACAACAACCTCAACATTGAAAAACAACAACAACCTCAACATTGAAAAACACCAACAAATTCAACAACAACCTCAACATTGAAAAACACCAAGAAATTCAACAACAACCTCAACATTGAAAAACAACAACAACCTCAACATTGAAAAACACCAACAAATTCAACAACAACCTCAACATTGAAAAACAACAACAACCTCAACATTGAAAAACACCAACAAATTCAACAACAACCTCAACATTGAAAAACACCAACAAATTCAACAACAACCTCAGCATTGAAAAACAACAACAACCTCAACATTGAAAAAGACCAACAAATTCAACAACAACTTCAACATTGAAAAACACCGACAAATTCAACAACAACATCGAAATTGAAAAACACCAACAAATACAACAACAACCTCAACATTGAAAAACAACAACAACCTCAACATTGAAAAACACCAACAAATTCAACAACAACCTCAACATTGAAAAACACCAACAAATTCAACAACAACTTCAACATTGAAAAACACCAACAAATTCAACAACAACCTCGAAATTGAAAAACACCAACATATTCAACAACAACCTCAACATTGAAAAACAAAAACAAATTCAACAACAACCTCAAAATTGAAAAACAACAACAACCTCAACATTGAAAAACACCAACAAATTCAACAGCAACCTCAACATTTAAAAACACCAACAATTTCAACAACAACCTCAACATTGAAAAACAACAACAATCTCAACATTGAAAAACACGAACAAATTCAACAAGAACCTCAACATTGAAAAACAGCAACAACCTCAACATTGAAAAACACCAACAAATTCAACAACAACTTCAACATTGAAAAACACCAACAAATTCAACAACAACCTCAACATTGAAAAACAACAACAACCTCAACATTGAAAAACACCAACAAATTCAACAAAAACCTCAACATTGAAAACACCAACAAATTCAACAACAACCTCAACATTTAAAAACGCCAACAAATTCAACAACAACCTCAACATTGAAAAACAACAACTTCAACATTGAAAAACACCAACAAATTCAACAAAAAATTCAACATAGAAAAACACCAACAAATTCAACAATACCCCGACATTGAAAAACACCAACAAATTCAACAACAACCTCATCTTTGAAAAACAACAACAACCTCATCATGGAAAAACACCAACAAATTCAACAACAACCTCAACATTGAAAAACAAAAACATCCTCAAAATTGAAAAACACCAACAAATTCAACAACAACCCCAACATTTAAAAACAACAACAACCTCAGCATTGAAAAACACCAACAAATTCAACAACAACCTCAACATTGAAAAACACCAACAAATTCAACAAGAACCTCAACATTGAAAAACACCAACAAACTCAACAACAACCTCAACATTGAAAAACAACAACAACCTCAACATTGAAAAACACCAACAAATTCAACAACAAACTCAACATTGAAAAATACCAACAAATTCAACAACAACCAGAACATTGAAAAACACCAACAACCTCAACATTGAAAAACACCAACAAATTCAACAACAACCTCAACATTGAAAAACAACAACAACCTCAACATTGAAAAATACCAACAAATTCAACAACAACCTCAGCATTGAAAAACAACAACAAACTAAACATTGAAAAACACCAACAAATTCAACAACAACGTCAACATTGAAAAACAACAACAAACTAAACATTGAAAAACACCAACAAATTCAACAACAACGTCAACATTGAAAAACAGCAACAACCTCAACATAGAAAAACACCAACAAATTCAAAAACAACCTCAACATTGAAAAACACCAACAAATTCAACAACAACCTCAACATTGAAAAACACCAACAAATTCAACAACAACCTCGAAATTGAAAAACACCAACAAATTCAACAACAAACTCAACATTGAAAAACACCAATAAATTCAACAACAACCTCAACATTGAAAAACAACAACAACCTCAACATTGAAAAACACCAACAATTTCAACAACAACCTCAACATTGAAAAGCACCAACAAATTCAACAACAACCTCAACATTGAAAAACAACAACAACCTCAACATTGAAAAACAACCACAAATTCAACAACAACCTCAACATTGAAAAACAACAACAACCTCAACATTGAAAAACAACAACAAACTCAACATTGAAAAACACCAACAAATTCAACAACAATCTCAACATTGAAAAGCACCAACAAATTCAGCAACAACCTCAACATTGAAAAACAACAACAACCTCAACATTGAAAAACACCAACAAATTCAACAACAACCTCAACACTGAAAAACAACAACAACCTCAACATTGAAAAACAGCAACAAACTCAACATTGAAAAACACCAACAAATTCAACAACAACCTCAACATTGAGAAACAACAACAACCTCAACATTGAAAAACACCAACAAATTCAACAACAACCTCAACATTGAAAAACAACAACAACCTCAACATTGAAAAACACCAACAAATTCAACAACAACCTCAACATTGAAAAACACCAACAAATTCAACAACAACCTCAACATTGAAAAACAACAACAACCTCAACATTGAAAAACACCAACAAATTCAACAACAACCTCAACATTGAAAAACAACAACAACCTCAACATTGAAAAACACCAACAAATTCAACAACAACCTCAACATTGAAAAACACCAACAAATTCAACAACAACCTCAGCATTGAAAAACAACAACAACCTCAACATTGAAAAACACCAACAAATTCAACAACAACCTCAACATTGAAAAACAACAACAACCTCAACATTGAAAAACACCAACAAATTCAACAACAACTTCAACATTGAAAAAGACCAACAAATTCAACAACAACCTCGAAATTAAAAAACACCAACAAATACAACAACAACCTAAACATTGAAAAACAACAAGAACCTCAACATTGAAAAACACCAACAAATTCAACAACAACCTCAACATTGAAACACACCAACAAATTCAACAACAACCTCAACATTGAAAAACACTAACAAATTCAACAACAACCTCGAAATTGAAAAACACCAACAAATTCAACAACAAACTCAACTTTGAAAAACACCAACAAATTCAACAACAAACTCAACATTGAAAAACAACAACAACCTCAACATTGAAAAACACCAACAAATTCAACAACAATCTCAACATTGAAAAGCACCAACAAATTCAGCAACAACCTCAACATTGAAAAACAACAACAACCTCAACATTGAAAAACACCAACAAATTCAACAACAACCTCAACACTGAAAAACAACAACAACCTCAACATTGAAAAACAGCAACAAACTCAACATTGAAAAACACCAACAAATTCAACAACAACCTCAACATTGAGAAACAACAACAACCTCAACATTGAAAAACACCAACAAATTCAACAGCAACCTCAACATTGAAAAACACCAACAAATTCAACAACAACCTCAACATTGAAAAACAACAACAACCTAAACATTGAAAAAGACCAACAAATTCAACAACAACCTCAACATTGAAAAACAACAACAACCTCAACATTGAAAAACACCAACAAATTCAACAAAAACCTCAACATTGAAAAACACCAACAAATTCAACAACAACCTCAGCATTGAAAAACAACAACAACCTCAACATTGAAAAACACCAACAAATTCAACAACAACTTCAACATTGAAAAACAACAACAACCTCAACATTGAAAAACACCAACAAATTCAACAACAACTTCAACATTGAAAAACACCAACAAATTCAACAACAACCTCGAAATTGAAAAACACCAACAAATACAACAACAACCTCAACATTGAAAAACAACAACAACCTCAACATTGAAAAACACCAACAAATTCAACAACAACCTCAACATTGAAAAACACCAACAAATTCAACAACAACCTCAACATTGAAAAACACTAACAAATTCAACAACAACCTCGAAATTGAACAACACCAACAAATTCAACAACAATCTCAACATTGAAAAACACCAACAAATTCAACAACAAACTCAACATTGAAAAACAACAACAACCTCTACATTGAAAAACTCCAACAAATTCAACAACAACCTCAACATTGAAAAACAACAACAACCTCAACATTGAAAAACACCAACAAATTCAACAACAACCTCGAAATTGAAAAACACCAACAAATACAACAACAACCTCAACATTGAAAAACATCAACAACCTCAACATTGAAAAACACCAACAAATTCAACAACAACCTCAACATTGAAAAACACCAACAAATTCAACAACTACCTCAACATTGAAAAACACTAACAAATTCAACAACAACCTCGAAATTGAAAAACACCAACAAATTAAACAACAAACTCAACATTGAAAAACACCAACAAATTCAACAACAAACTCAGCATTGAAAAACAACAACAACCGCAACATTGAAAAACACCAAGAAATTCAACAACAATCTCAACATTGAAAAGCACCAAGAAATTCAACAACAACCTCAACATTGAAAAACAACAACAACCTCAACATTGAAAAACACCAACAAATTCAACAACAATCTCAACATTGAAAAGCACCAACAAATTCAACAACAACCTCAACATTGAAAAACAACAACAACCTCAACATTGAAAAACACCAACAAATTCAACAACAACCTCAACATTGAAAAACAACAACAACCTCAACATTGAAAAACAACAACAAACTCAACATTGAAAAACACCAACAAATTCAACAACAACCTCAACATTGAAAAACAACAACAACCTCAACATTGAAAAACACCAACAAATTCAACAACAACCTCAACATTGAAAAACACCAACAAATTCAACAACAACCTCAACATTGAAAAACAACAACAACCTAAACATTGAAAAACACCAACAAATTCAACAACAACCTCAACATTGAAAAACAACAACAACCTCAACATTGAAAAACACCAACAAATTCAACAAAAACCTCAACATTGAAAAACACGAACAAATTCAACAACAACCTCAGCATTGAAAAACAACAACAACCTCAACATTGAAAAACACCAACAAATTCAACAACAACTTCAACATTGAAAAGCAACAACAACCTCAACATTGAAAAACACCAACAAATTCAACAACAACTTCAACATTGAAAAACACCAACAAATTCAACAACAACCTCGAAATTGAAAAACACCAACAAATACAACAACAACCTCAACATTGAAAAACAACAACAACCTCAACATTGAAAAACACCAACAAATTCAACAACAACCTCAACAGTGAAAAACACCAACAAATTCAACAACAACCTCAACATTGAAAAACACTAACAAATTCAACAACAACCTCGAAATTGAAAAACACCAACAAATTCAACAACAATCTCAACATTGAAAAACACCAACAAGTTCAACAACAAACTCAACATTGAAAAACAACAACAACCTCAACATTGAAAAACACCAACAAATTCAACAACAACCTCAACATTGAAAAACACCAACAAATTCAACAACTACCTCAACATTGAAAAACACTAACAAATTCAACAACAACCTCGAAATTGAAAAACACTAACAAATTCAACAACAACCTCGAAATTGAAAAACACCAACAAATTCAACAACAATCTCAACATTGAAAAACACCAACAAATTCAACAACAACCTCAACATTGAAAAACAACAACAACCTCAACATTGAAAAACACCAACAAATTCAACAACAACCTCAACATTGAAAAACACCAACAAATTCAACAACTACCTCAACATTGAAAAACACTAACAAATTCAACAACAACCTCGAAATTGAAAAACACCAACAAATTCAACAACAAACTCAACATTGAAAAACACCAACAAATTCAGCAACAAACTCAACATTGAAAAACAACAACAACCGCAACAATGAAAAACACCAAGAAATTCAACAACAATCTCAACATTGAAAAGCACCAACAAATTCAACAACAACCTCAACATTGAAAAAGAACAACAACCTCAACATTGAAAAACACCAACAAATTCAACAACAACCTCAACATTGAAAAACAACAACAACCTCAACATTGAAAAACACCAACAAATTCAACAACAACCTCAAAATTGAAAAACACCAACAAATTCAACAACGACCTCAGCATTGAAAAACAACAACAACCTCAACATTGAAAAACACCAACAAATTCAACAACAACCTCAACATTGAAAAACAACAGAACCTCAACATAGAAAAACACCAACAAATTCAAAAACAACCTCAACATGGAAAAACACCAACAAATTCAACAACAACCTCAACATTGAAAAACACCAACAAATTCAACAACAACCTCGAAATTGAAAAACACCAACAAATTCAACAACAAACTCAACATTGAAAAACACCAATAAATTCAACAACAACCTCAACATTGAAAAACAACAACAACCTCAACATTGAAAAACACCAACAATTTCAACAACAACCTCAACATTGAAAAGCACCAACAAATTCAACAACAACCTCAACATTGAAAAACAACAACAACCTCAACATTGAAAAACAACAACAAATTCAACAACAACCTCAACATTGAAAAACAACAACAACCTCAACATTGAAAAACAACAACAAACACAACGTTGAAAAACACCAACAAATTCAACAACAACCTCAACATTGAAAAACAACAACAACCTCAACATTGAAAAACACCAACAAATTCAACAACAACCTCAACATTGAAAAACACCAAGAAATTCAACAACAACCTCAACATTGAAAAACAACAACAACCTCAACATTGAAAAACACCAACAAATTCAACAACAACCTCAACATTGAAAAACAACAACAACCTCAACATTGAAAAACACCAACAAATTCAACAACAACCTCAACATTGAAAAACACCAACAAATTCAACAACAACCTCAGCATTGAAAAACAACAACAACCTCAACATTGAAAAAGACCAACAAATTCAACAACAACTTCAACATTGAAAAACACCAACAAATTCAACAACAACATCGAAATTGAAAAACACCAACAAATACAACAACAACCTCAACATTGAAAAACAACAACAACCTCAACATTGAAAAACACCAACAAATTCAACAACAACCTCAACATTGAAAAACACCAACAAATTCAACAACAACCTCAAAATTGAAAAACACTAACAAATTCAACAACAACCTCGAAATTGAAAAACACCAACAAATTCAACAACAAACTCAACATTGAAAAATACCAACAAATTCAACAACAAACTCAACATTGAAAAACAACAACAACCTCAACATTGAAAAACAACAACAACCTCAACATTGAAAAACACCAACAAATTCAACAACAACTTCAACATTGAAAAACACCAACAAATTCAACAACAACCTCGAAATTGAAAAACACCAACAAATACAACAAAAACCTCAACATTGAAAAACAACAACAACCTCAACATTGAAAAACAGCAACAAATTCAACAACAACCTCAACATTGAAAAACAACAACCACCTCAACATTGCAAAACACCAGCTAATTCAACAACAACCTCAACATTTAAAAACACCAACAAATTCAACAACAACCTCAACATTGAAAAACAGCAACAACCTCAACATTGAAAAACACCAACAAATTCAACAACAACCTCAACATTGAAAAACAACAACAACCTCAACATTGAAAAACACCAACAAATTCAACAACAACCTCGACATTGAAAAACACCCTCAAATTCAAAATCAACCTCAACATTGAACAACACCAACAACCTCAAAATTGAAAAATCACCAACAAATTCAACAACAACCTCAACATTTAAAAACAACAACAACCTCAACATTGAAAAACACCAACAAATTCAAAAACAATCTCAACATTGAAAAACACCAACAAATTCAACAACAACCTCAACATTGAAAAACACCAACAAACTCAACAACAACCTCAACATTGAAAAATAACAACCTCAACATTGAAAAACACCAACAACTTCAACAACAAACTCAAGATTGAAAAACACCCACAAATTCAACAACCTCAAAATTGAAAAGCAACAACAACCTCATCATTGAAAAAGACCAACAAATTCAACAACAACCTCAACATTGAAAAACACCAACAAATTCAACAACAACCTCAAAATTGAAAAACAACAACAACCTCAACATTGAAAAACACCAACAAATTCAACAACAACCTTAATCATTGAAAAACAACAACAACCTCAACATTGAAAAACACCAACAAATTCAACAACAACCTCAACATTGAAAAACAACAACAAACTCAACATTGAAAAACACCAACAAATTCAACAACAACCTCAACATTGAAAAACAACAACAACCTCAACATTGAAAAACACCAACAAATTCAACAATAACCTCAACATTGAAAAACAACAACAACCTCAACATTGAAAAACACCAACAAATTCAGCAACAACCTCAACATTGAAAAACAACAACAACCTCAACATTGAAAAACACTAACAAATTCAACAACAACCTCAACATTGAAAAACAACAACAACCTCAACATTGAAAAACACCAACAAATTCAACAACAACCTCAGCATTGAAAAACACCAACAAATTCAACAACAACCTCAGCATTGAAAAACAACAACAACCTCAACATTGAAAAACACCAACAAATTCAACAACAACCTCAACATTGAAAAACAACAACAACCTCAACATTGAAAAACACCAACAAATTCAACAAGAACTTCAACATTGAAAAACACCAACAAATTCAACAACAACCTCGAAATTGAAAAACACCAACATATTCAACAACAACCTCAACATTGAAAAACAAAAACAAATTCAACAACAACCTCAAAATTGAAAAACAACAACAACCTCAACATTGAAAAACACCAACAAATTCAACAGCAACCTCAACATTTAAAAACACCAACAATTTCAACAACAACCTCAACATTGAAAAACAACAACAATCTCAACATTGAAAAACACGAACAAATTCAACAAGAACCTCAACATTGAAAAACACCAACAAATTCAACAACAACTTCAACATTGAAAAACACCAACAAATTCAACAACAACGTCGACATTGAAAAACACCATCAAATTCAACAACAACCTCAACATTGAAAAACAACAACAACCTCAACATTGAAACACACCAACAAATTCAACAAAAACCTCAACATTGAAAACACCAACAAATTCAACAACAACCTCAACATTTAAAAACGCCAACAAATTCAACAACAACCTCAACATTGAAAAACAACAACCTCAACATTGAAAAACACCAACAAATTCAACAAAAAATTCAACATAGAAAAACACCAACAAATTCAACAACAACCCCGACATTGAAAAACACCAACAAATTCAACAACAACCTCATCTTTGAAAAACAACAACAACCTCATCATGGAAAAACACCAACAAATTCAACAACAACCTCAACATTGAAAAACAAAAACATCCTCAAAATTGAAAAACACCAACAAATTCAACAACAACCCCAACATTTAAAAACAACAACAACCTCAGCATTGAAAAACACCAACAAATTCAACAACAACCTCAACATTGAAAAACACCAACAAATTCAACAAGAACCTCAACATTGAAAAACACCAACAAACTCAACAACAACCTCAACATTGAAAAACAACAACAACCTCAACATTGAAAAATACCAACAAATTCAACAACTACCTCAACATTGAAAAACACTAACAAATTCAACAACAACCTCGAAATTGAAAAACACCAACAAATTCAACAACAAACTCAACATTGAAAAACACCAACAAATTCAGCAACAAACTCAACATTGAAAAACAACAACAACCGCAACAATGAAAAACACCAAGAAATTCAACAACAATCTCAACATTGAAAAGCACCAACAAATTCAACAACAACCTCAACATTGAAAAAGAACAACAACCTCAACATTGAAAAACACCAACAAATTCAACAACAACCTCAACATTGAAAAACAACAACAACCTCAACATTGAAAAACACCAACAAATTCAACAACAACCTCAAAATTGAAAAACACCAACAAATTCAACAACGACCTCAGCATTGAAAAACAACAACAACCTCAACATTGAAAAACACCAACAAATTCAACAACAACCTCAACATTGAAAAACAACAGAACCTCAACATAGAAAAACACCAACAAATTCAAAAACAACCTCAACATGGAAAAACACCAACAAATTCAACAACAACCTCAACATTGAAAAACACCAACAAATTCAACAACAACCTCGAAATTGAAAAACACCAACAAATTCAACAACAAACTCAACATTGAAAAACACCAATAAATTCAACAACAACCTCAACATTGAAAAACAACAACAACCTCAACATTGAAAAACACCAACAATTTCAACAACAACCTCAACATTGAAAAGCACCAACAAATTCAACAACAACCTCAACATTGAAAAACAACAACAACCTCAACATTGAAAAACAACAACAAATTCAACAACAACCTCAACATTGAAAAACAACAACAACCTCAACATTGAAAAACAACAACAAACACAACGTTGAAAAACACCAACAAATTCAACAACAACCTCAACATTGAAAAACAACAACAACCTCAACATTGAAAAACACCAACAAATTCAACAACAACCTCAACATTGAAAAACACCAAGAAATTCAACAACAACCTCAACATTGAAAAACAACAACAACCTCAACATTGAAAAACACCAACAAATTCAACAACAACCTCAACATTGAAAAACAACAACAACCTCAACATTGAAAAACACCAACAAATTCAACAACAACCTCAACATTGAAAAACACCAACAAATTCAACAACAACCTCAGCATTGAAAAACAACAACAACCTCAACATTGAAAAAGACCAACAAATTCAACAACAACTTCAACATTGAAAAACACCAACAAATTCAACAACAACATCGAAATTGAAAAACACCAACAAATACAACAACAACCTCAACATTGAAAAACAACAACAACCTCAACATTGAAAAACACCAACAAATTCAACAACAACCTCAACATTGAAAAACACCAACAAATTCAACAACAACCTCAAAATTGAAAAACACTAACAAATTCAACAACAACCTCGAAATTGAAAAACACCAACAAATTCAACAACAAACTCAACATTGAAAAACACCAACAAATTCAACAACAAACTCAACATTGAAAAACAACAACAACCTCAACATTGAAAAACAACAACAACCTCAACATTGAAAAACACCAACAAATTCAACAACAACTTCAACATTGAAAAACACCAACAAATTCAACAACAACCTCGAAATTGAAAAACACCAACAAATACAACAAAAACCTCAACATTGAAAAACAACAACAACCTCAACATTGAAAAACAGCAACAAATTCAACAACAACCTCAACATTGAAAAACAACAACCACCTCAACATTGCAAAACACCAGCTAATTCAACAACAACCTCAACATTTAAAAACACCAACAAATTCAACAACAACCTCAACATTGAAAAACAGCAACAACCTCAACATTGAAAAACACCAACAAATTCAACAACAACCTCAACATTGAAAAACAACAACAACCTCAACATTGAAAAACACCAACAAATTCAACAACAACCTCGACATTGAAAAACACCCTCAAATTCAAAATCAACCTCAACATTGAACAACACCAACAACCTCAAAATTGAAAAATCACCAACAAATTCAACAACAACCTCAACATTTAAAAACAACAACAACCTCAACATTGAAAAACACCAACAAATTCAAAAACAATCTCAACATTGAAAAACACCAACAAATTCAACAACAACCTCAACATTGAAAAACACCAACAAACTCAACAACAACCTCAACATTGAAAAATAACAACCTCAACATTGAAAAACACCAACAACTTCAACAACAAACTCAAGATTGAAAAACACCCACAAATTCAACAACCTCAAAATTGAAAAGCAACAACAACCTCATCATTGAAAAAGACCAACAAATTCAACAACAACCTCAACATTGAAAAACACCAACAAATTCAACAACAACCTCAAAATTGAAAAACAACAACAACCTCAACATTGAAAAACACCAACAAATTCAACAACAACCTTAATCATTGAAAAACAACAACAACCTCAACATTGAAAAACACCAACAAATTCAACAACAACCTCAACATTGAAAAACAACAACAAACTCAACATTGAAAAACACCAACAAATTCAACAACAACCTCAACATTGAAAAACAACAACAACCTCAACATTGAAAAACACCAACAAATTCAACAATAACCTCAACATTGAAAAACAACAACAACCTCAACATTGAAAAACACCAACAAATTCAACAACAACCTCAACATTGAAAAACAACAACAACCTCAACATTGAAAAACACTAACAAATTCAACAACAACCTCAACATTGAAAAACAACAACAACCTCAACATTGAAAAACACCAACAAATTCAACAACAACCTCAGCATTGAAAAACACCAACAAATTCAACAACAACCTCAGCATTGAAAAACAACAACAACCTCAACATTGAAAAACACCAACAAATTCAACAACAACCTCAACATTGAAAAACAACAACAACCTCAACATTGAAAAACACCAACAAATTCAACAAGAACTTCAACATTGAAAAACACCAACAAATTCAACAACAACCTCGAAATTGAAAAACACCAACATATTCAACAACAACCTCAACATTGAAAAACAAAAACAAATTCAACAACAACCTCAAAATTGAAAAACAACAACAACCTCAACATTGAAAAACACCAACAAATTCAACAGCAACCTCAACATTTGAAAACACCAACAATTTCAACAACAACCTCAACATTGAAAAACAACAACAATCTCAACATTGAAAAACACGAACAAATTCAACAAGAACCTCAACATTGAAAAACACCAACAAATTCAACAACAACTTCAACATTGAAAAACACCAACAAATTCAACAACAACGTCGACATTGAAAAACACCATCAAATTCAACAACAACCTCAACATTGAAAAACAACAACAACCTCAACATTGAAACACACCAACAAATTCAACAAAAACCTCAACATTGAAAACACCAACAAATTCAACAACAACCTCAACATTTAAAAACGCCAACAAATTCAACAACAACCTCAACATTGAAAAACAACAACCTCAACATTGAAAAACACCAACAAATTCAACAAAAAATTCAACATAGAAAAACACCAACAAATTCAACAACAACCCCGACATTGAAAAACACCAACAAATTCAACAACAACCTCATCTTTGAAAAACAACAACAACCTCATCATGGAAAAACACCAACAAATTCAACAACAACCTCAACATTGAAAAACAAAAACATCCTCAAAATTGAAAAACACCAACAAATTCAACAACAACCCCAACATTTAAAAACAACAACAACCTCAGCATTGAAAAACACCAACAAATTCAACAACAACCTCAACATTGAAAAACACCAACAAATTCAACAAGAACCTCAACATTGAAAAACACCAACAAACTCAACAACAACCTCAACATTGAAAAACAACAACAACCTCAACATTGAAAAATACCAACAAATTCAACAACAACCTCAACATTGAAAAATACCAACAAATTCAACAACAACCAGAACATTGAAAAACACCAACAACCTCAACATTGAAAAACACCAACAAATTCAACAACAACCTCAACATTGAAAAACAACAACAACCTCAACATTGAAAAACACCAACAAATTCAACAACAACTTCAACATTGAAAAACACCAACAAATTCAACAACAACCTCGAAATTGAAAAACACCAACAAATACAACAACAACCTCAACATTGAAAAACAACAAGAACCTCAACATTGAAAAACACCAACAAATTCAACAACAACCTCAACATTGAAACACACCAACAAATTCAACAACAACCTCAACATTGAAAAACACTAACAAATTCAACAACAACCTCGAAATTGAAAAACACCAACAAATTCAACAACAAACTCAACTTTGAAAAACACCAACAAATTCAACAACAAACTCAACATTGAAAAACAACAACAACCTCAACATTGAAAAACACCAACAAATTCAACAACAACCTCAACATTGAAAAATACCAACAAATTCAACAACAACCAGAACATTGAAAAACACCAACAACCTCAACATTGAAAAACACCAACAAATTCAACAACAACCTCAACATTGAAAAACAACAACAACCTCAACATTGAAAAACACCAACAAATTCAACAACAAGCTCGAAATTGAAAAACACCAACAAATTCAACAACAACCTCAACATTGAAAAACAACAACAACCTCAACATTGAAAAACACCAACAAATTCAACAACAACCTCAACATTGAAAAACAACAACAACCTCAACATTGAAAAACACCAACAAATTCAACAACAACCTCAACATTGAAAAACACCAACAAATTCAACAACAACCTCAGCATTGAAAAACAACAACAACCTCAACATTGAAAAAGACCAACAAATTCAACAACAACTTCAACATTGAAAAACACCAACAAATTCAACAACAACATCGAAATTGAAAAACACCAACAAATACAACAACAACCTCAACATTGAAAAACAACAACAACCTCAACATTGAAAAACACCAACAAATTCAACAACAACCTCAACATTGAAAAACACCAACAAATTCAACAACAACCTCAAAATTGAAAAACACTAACAAATTCAACAACAACCTCGAAATTGAAAAACACCAACAAATTCAACAACAAACTCAACATTGAAAAACACCAACAAATTCAACAACAAACTCAACATTGAAAAACAACAACAACCTCAACATTGAAAAACAACAACAACCTCAACATTGAAAAACACCAACAAATTCAACAACAACTTCAACATTGAAAAACACCAACAAATTCAACAACAACCTCGAAATTGAAAAACACCAACAAATACAACAAAAACCTCAACATTGAAAAACAACAACAACCTCAACATTGAAAAACAGCAACAAATTCAACAACAACCTCAACATTGAAAAACAACAACCACCTCAACATTGCAAAACACCAGCTAATTCAACAACAACCTCAACATTTAAAAACACCAACAAATTCAACAACAACCTCAACATTGAAAAACAGCAACAACCTCAACATTGAAAAACACCAACAAATTCAACAACAACCTCAACATTGAAAAACAACAACAACCTCAACATTGAAAAACACCAACAAATTCAACAACAACCTCGACATTGAAAAACACCCTCAAATTCAAAATCAACCTCAACATTGAACAACACCAACAACCTCAAAATTGAAAAATCACCAACAAATTCAACAACAACCTCAACATTTAAAAACAACAACAACCTCAACATTGAAAAACACCAACAAATTCAAAAACAATCTCAACATTGAAAAACACCAACAAATTCAACAACAACCTCAACATTGAAAAACACCAACAAACTCAACAACAACCTCAACATTGAAAAATAACAACCTCAACATTGAAAAACACCAACAACTTCAACAACAAACTCAAGATTGAAAAACACCCACAAATTCAACAACCTCAAAATTGAAAAGCAACAACAACCTCATCATTGAAAAAGACCAACAAATTCAACAACAACCTCAACATTGAAAAACACCAACAAATTCAACAACAACCTCAAAATTGAAAAACAACAACAACCTCAACATTGAAAAACACCAACAAATTCAACAACAACCTTAATCATTGAAAAACAACAACAACCTCAACATTGAAAAACACCAACAAATTCAACAACAACCTCAACATTGAAAAACAACAACAAACTCAACATTGAAAAACACCAACAAATTCAACAACAACCTCAACATTGAAAAACAACAACAACCTCAACATTGAAAAACACCAACAAATTCAACAATAACCTCAACATTGAAAAACAACAACAACCTCAACATTGAAAAACACCAACAAATTCAACAACAACCTCAACATTGAAAAACAACAACAACCTCAACATTGAAAAACACTAACAAATTCAACAACAACCTCAACATTGAAAAACAACAACAACCTCAACATTGAAAAACACCAACAAATTCAACAACAACCTCAGCATTGAAAAACACCAACAAATTCAACAACAACCTCAGCATTGAAAAACAACAACAACCTCAACATTGAAAAACACCAACAAATTCAACAACAACCTCAACATTGAAAAACAACAACAACCTCAACATTGAAAAACACCAACAAATTCAACAAGAACTTCAACATTGAAAAACACCAACAAATTCAACAACAACCTCGAAATTGAAAAACACCAACATATTCAACAACAACCTCAACATTGAAAAACAAAAACAAATTCAACAACAACCTCAAAATTGAAAAACAACAACAACCTCAACATTGAAAAACACCAACAAATTCAACAGCAACCTCAACATTTAAAAACACCAACAATTTCAACAACAACCTCAACATTGAAAAACAACAACAATCTCAACATTGAAAAACACGAACAAATTCAACAAGAACCTCAACATTGAAAAACACCAACAAATTCAACAACAACTTCAACATTGAAAAACACCAACAAATTCAACAACAACGTCGACATTGAAAAACACCATCAAATTCAACAACAACCTCAACATTCAAAAACAACAACAACCTCAACATTGAAACACACCAACAAATTCAACAAAAACCTCAACATTGAAAACACCAACAAATTCAACAACAACCTCAACATTTAAAAACGCCAACAAATTCAACAACAACCTCAACATTGAAAAACAACAACCTCAACATTGAAAAACACCAACAAATTCAACAAAAAATTCAACATAGAAAAACACCAACAAATTCAACAACAACCCCGACATTGAAAAACACCAACAAATTCAACAACAACCTCATCTTTGAAAAACAACAACAACCTCATCATGGAAAAACACCAACAAATTCAACAACAACCTCAACATTGAAAAACAAAAACATCCTCAAAATTGAAAAACACCAACAAATTCAACAACAACCCCAACATTTAAAAACAACAACAACCTCAGCATTGAAAAACACCAACAAATTCAACAACAACCTCAACATTGAAAAACACCAACAAATTCAACAAGAACCTCAACATTGAAAAACACCAACAAACTCAACAACAACCTCAACATTGAAAAACAACAACAACCTCAACATTGAAAAATACCAACAAATTCAACAACAACCTCAACATTGAAAAATACCAACAAATTCAACAACAACCAGAACATTGAAAAACACCAACAACCTCAACATTGAAAAACACCAACAAATTCAACAACAACCTCAACATTGAAAAACAACAACAACCTCAACATTGAAAAACACCAACAAATTCAACAACAACTTCAACATTGAAAAACACCAACAAATTCAACAACAACCTCGAAATTGAAAAACACCAACAAATACAACAACAACCTCAACATTGAAAAACAACAAGAACCTCAACATTGAAAAACACCAACAAATTCAACAACAACCTCAACATTGAAACACACCAACAAATTCAACAACAACCTCAACATTGAAAAACACTAACAAATTCAACAACAACCTCGAAATTGAAAAACACCAACAAATTCAACAACAAACTCAACTTTGAAAAACACCAACAAATTCAACAACAAACTCAACATTGAAAAACAACAACAACCTCAACATTGAAAAACACCAACAAATTCAACAACAACCTCAACATTGAAAAATACCAACAAATTCAACAACAACCAGAACATTGAAAAACACCAACAACCTCAACATTGAAAAACACCAACAAATTCAACAACAACCTCAACATTGAAAAACAACAACAACCTCAACATTGAAAAACACCAACAAATTCAACAACAAGCTCGAAATTGAAAAACACCAACAAATTCAACAACAACCTCAACATTGAAAAACAACAACAACCTCAACATTGAAAAACACCAACAAATTCAACAACAACCTCAACATTGAAAAACAACAACAACCTCAACATTGAAAAACACCAACAAATTCAACAACAACCTCAACATTGAAAAACACCAACAAATTCAACAACAACCTCAGCATTGAAAAACAACAACAACCTCAACATTGAAAAAGACCAACAAATTCAACAACAACTTCAACATTGAAAAACACCAACAAATTCAACAACAACATCGAAATTGAAAAACACCAACAAATACAACAACAACCTCAACATTGAAAAACAACAACAACCTCAACATTGAAAAACACCAACAAATTCAACAACAACCTCAACATTGAAAAACACCAACAAATTCAACAACAACCTCAAAATTGAAAAACACTAACAAATTCAACAACAACCTCGAAATTGAAAAACACCAACAAATTCAACAACAAACTCAACATTGAAAAACACCAACAAATTCAACAACAAACTCAACATTGAAAAACAACAACAACCTCAACATTGAAAAACAACAACAACCTCAACATTGAAAAACACCAACAAATTCAACAACAACTTCAACATTGAAAAACACCAACAAATTCAACAACAACCTCGAAATTGAAAAACACCAACAAATACAACAAAAACCTCAACATTGAAAAACAACAACAACCTCAACATTGAAAAACAGCAACAAATTCAACAACAACCTCAACATTGAAAAACAACAACCACCTCAACATTGCAAAACACCAGCTAATTCAACAACAACCTCAACATTTAAAAACACCAACAAATTCAACAACAACCTCAACATTGAAAAACAGCAACAACCTCAACATTGAAAAACACCAACAAATTCAACAACAACCTCAACATTGAAAAACAACAACAACCTCAACATTGAAAAACACCAACAAATTCAACAACAACCTCGACATTGAAAAACACCCTCAAATTCAAAATCAACCTCAACATTGAACAACACCAACAACCTCAAAATTGAAAAATCACCAACAAATTCAACAACAACCTCAACATTTAAAAACAACAACAACCTCAACATTGAAAAACACCAACAAATTCAAAAACAATCTCAACATTGAAAAACACCAACAAATTCAACAACAACCTCAACATTGAAAAACACCAACAAACTCAACAACAACCTCAACATTGAAAAATAACAACCTCAACATTGAAAAACACCAACAACTTCAACAACAAACTCAAGATTGAAAAACACCCACAAATTCAACAACCTCAAAATTGAAAAGCAACAACAACCTCATCATTGAAAAACACCAACAAATTCAACAACAACCTCAACATTGAAAAACACCAACAAATTCAACAACAACCTCAAAATTGAAAAACAACAACAACCTCAACATTGAAAAACACCAACAAATTCAACAACAACCTTAATCATTGAAAAACAACAACAACCTCAACATTGAAAAACACCAACAAATTCAACAACAACCTCAACATTGAAAAACAACAACAAACTCAACATTGAAAAACACCAACAAATTCAACAACAACCTCAACATTGAAAAACAACAACAACCTCAACATTGAAAAACACCAACAAATTCAACAATAACCTCAACATTGAAAAACAACAACAACCTCAACATTGAAAAACACCAACAAATTCAACAACAACCTCAACATTGAAAAACAACAACAACCTCAACATTGAAAAACACTAACAAATTCAACAACAACCTCAACATTGAAAAACAACAACAACCTCAACATTGAAAAACACCAACAAATTCAACAACAACCTCAGCATTGAAAAACACCAACAAATTCAACAACAACCTCAGCATTGAAAAACAACAACAACCTCAACATTGAAAAACACCAACAAATTCAACAACAACCTCAACATTGAAAAACAACAACAACCTCAACATTGAAAAACACCAACAAATTCAACAAGAACTTCAACATTGAAAAACACCAACAAATTCAACAACAACCTCGAAATTGAAAAACACCAACATATTCAACAACAACCTCAACATTGAAAAACAAAAACAAATTCAACAACAACCTCAAAATTGAAAAACAACAACAACCTCAACATTGAAAAACACCAACAAATTCAACAGCAACCTCAACATTTAAAAACACCAACAATTTCAACAACAACCTCAACATTGAAAAACAACAACAATCTCAACATTGAAAAACACGAACAAATTCAACAAGAACCTCAACATTGAAAAACACCAACAAATTCAACAACAACTTCAACATTGAAAAACACCAACAAATTCAACAACAACGTCGACATTGAAAAACACCATCAAATTCAACAACAACCTCAACATTGAAAAACAACAACAACCTCAACATTGAAACACACCAACAAATTCAACAAAAACCTCAACATTGAAAACACCAACAAATTCAACAACAACCTCAACATTTAAAAACGCCAACAAATTCAACAACAACCTCAACATTGAAAAACAACAACCTCAACATTGAAAAACACCAACAAATTCAACAAAAAATTCAACATAGAAAAACACCAACAAATTCAACAACAACCCCGACATTGAAAAACACCAACAAATTCAACAACAACCTCATCTTTGAAAAACAACAACAACCTCATCATGGAAAAACACCAACAAATTCAACAACAACCTCAACATTGAAAAACAAAAACATCCTCAAAATTGAAAAACACCAACAAATTCAACAACAACCCCAACATTTAAAAACAACAACAACCTCAGCATTGAAAAACACCAACAAATTCAACAACAACCTCAACATTGAAAAACACCAACAAATTCAACAAGAACCTCAACATTGAAAAACACCAACAAACTCAACAACAACCTCAACATTGAAAAACAACAACAACCTCAACATTGAAAAATACCAACAAATTCAACAACAACCTCAACATTGAAAAATACCAACAAATTCAACAACAACCAGAACATTGAAAAACACCAACAACCTCAACATTGAAAAACACCAACAAATTCAACAACAACCTCAACATTGAAAAACAACAACAACCTCAACATTGAAAAACACCAACAAATTCAACAACAACTTCAACATTGAAAAACACCAACAAATTCAACAACAACCTCGAAATTGAAAAACACCAACAAATACAACAACAACCTCAACATTGAAAAACAACAAGAACCTCAACATTGAAAAACACCAACAAATTCAACAACAACCTCAACATTGAAACACACCAACAAATTCAACAACAACCTCAACATTGAAAAACACTAACAAATTCAACAACAACCTCGAAATTGAAAAACACCAACAAATTCAACAACAAACTCAACATTGAAAAACACCAACAAATTCAACAACAAACTCAACATTGAAAAACAACAACAACCTCAACATTGAAAAACACCAACAAATTCAACAACAACCTCAACATTGAAAAATACCAACAAATTCAACAACAACCAGAACATTGAAAAACACCAACAACCTCAACATTGAAAAACACCAACAAATTCAACAACAACCTCAACATTGAAAAACAACAACAACCTCAACATTGAAAAACACCAACAAATTCAACAACAACCTCGAAATTGAAAAACACCAACAAATACAACAACAACCTCAACATTGAAAAACAACAAGAACCTCAACATTGAAAAACACCAACAAATTCAACAACAACCTCAACATTGAAACACACCAACAAATTCAACAACAACCTCAACATTGAAAAACACTAACAAATTCAACAACAACCTCGAAATTGAAAAACACCAACAAATTCAACAACAAACTCAACATTGAAAAACACCAACAAATTCAACAACAAACTCAACATTGAAAAACAACAACAACCTCAACATTGAAAAACACCAACAAATTCAACAACAATCTCAACATTGAAAAGCACCAACAAATTCAGCAACAACCTCAACATTGAAAAACAACAACAACCTCAACATTGAAAAACACCAACAAATTCAACAACAACCTCAACATTGAAAAACAACAACAACCTCAACATTGAAAAACAACAACAAACTCAACATTGAAAAACACCAACAAATTCAACAACAACCTCAACATTGAAAAACAACAACAACCTCAACATTGAAAAACACCAACAAATTCAACAACAACCTCAACATTGAAAAACACCAACAAATTCAACAACAACCTCAACTTTGAAAAACAACAACAACCTCAACATTGAAAAACACCAACAAATTCAACAACAACCTCAACATTGAAAAACACCAACAAATTCAACAACAACCTCAACATTGAAAAACACTAACAAATTCAACAACAACCTCGAAATTGAACAACACCAACAAATTCAACAACAATCTCAACATTGAAAAACACCAACAAATTCAACAACAAACTCAACATTGAAAAACAACAACAACCTCTACATTGAAAAACACCAACAAATTCAACAACAACCTCAACATTGAAAAACAACAACAACCTCAACATTGAAAAACACCAACAAATTCAACAACAACCTCAACTTTGAAAAACACCAACAAATTCAACAACAAACTCAACATTGAAAAACAACAACAACCTCTACATTGAAAAACTCCAACAAATTCAACAACAACCTCAACATTGAAAAACAACAACAACCTCAACATTGAAAAACACCAACAAATTCAACAACAACCTCGAAATTGAAAAACACCAACAAATACAACAACAACCTCAACATTGAAAAACAACAACAACCTCAACATTGAAAAACACCAGCAAATTCAACAACAACCTCAACATTGAAAAACACCAACAAATTCAACAACTACCACAACATTGAAAAACACTAACAAATTCAACAACAACCTCGAAATTGAAAAACACCAACAAATTCAACAACAATCTCAACATTGAAAAACACCAACAAATTCAGCAACAAACTCAACATTGAAAAACAACAACAACCGCAACATTGAAAAACACCAAGAAATTCAACAACAATCTCAACATTGAAAAGCACCAACAAATTCAACAACAACCTCAACATTGAAAAACAACAACAACCTCAACATTGAAAAACACCAACAAATTCAACAACAACCTCAACATTGAAAAACAACAACAACCTCAACATTGAAAATCACCAACAAATTCAACAACAACCTCAAAATTGAAAAACACCAACAAATTCAACAACGACCTCCGCATTGAAAAACAACAACAACCTCAACATTGAAAAACACCAACAAATTCAACAACAACCTCAACATTGAATTTCAACAACAACCTCAACATTGAAAAACAACAACAAACTCAACATTGAAAAACACCAACAAATTCAACAACAACCTCAACATTTAAAAACACCAACAAATTCAACAACAACCTCAACATTGAAAAACAACAACAATCTCAACATTGAAAAACACCAACAAATTCAACAACAACCTCAACACTGAAAAACACCAACAAATTCAACAACAACCTCAACATTGAAAATCAGCAACAACCTCAACATTGAAAAACACCAACAAATTCAACAACAACCTCAACATTGAAAAACACCAACAAATTCAACAACAACCTCAACATTGAAAAACACCAACAAATTCAACAACAACCTCAACATTGAAAAACAACAACAACCTCAACATTGAAAAACACTAACAAATTCAACAACAACCTCAACATTGAAAAGCACCAACAAATTCAACAACAACCTCAACATTGAAAAACAACAACAACCACAACATTGACAAACACCAACAAATTCAACAACAACCTCAACATTGAAAAACAACAACAAACTCAACATTGAAAAACACCAACAAATTCAACAACAACCTCAACATTGAAAAACACCAACAAATTCAACAACAACCTCAGCATTGAAAAACAACAACAACCTCAACATTGAAAAAGACCAACAAATTCAACAACAACCTCAACATTGAAAAACAACAACAACCTCAACATTGAAAAACACCAACAAATTCAACAACAACTTCAACATTGAAAAACACCAACAAATTCAACAACAACCTCGAAATTGAAAAACACCAACAAGTACAACAACAACCTCAACATTGAAAAACAACAACAACCTCAATATTGAAAAACAGCAACAAATTCAACAACAACCTCAACATTGAAAAACAACAACCACCTCAACATTGCAAAACACCAGCAAATTCAAGAACAACCTCAACATTGAAAAACACCAACAAATTCAACAACAACCTCAACATTGAAAAACAACAACAACCTCAACATTGAAAAACACCAACAAATTCAACAACAACCTCGACATTGAAAAACACCCTCAAATTCAAAATCAACCTCAACATTGAACAACACCAACAACCTCAAAATTGAAAAAACACCAACAAATTCAACAACAACCTCAACATTTAAAAACAACAACAACCTCAACATTGAAAAACACCAACAAATTCAAAAACAACCTCAACATTGAAAAACACCAACAAATTCAACAACAACCTCAACATTGAAAAACAACAACAACCTCAACATTGAAAAACAACAACAAATTCAACAACAACCTCAACATTTAAAAACACCAACAAATTCAACAACAACCTCAACATTGAAAAACAACAACAATCTCAACATTGAAAAACACCAACAAATTCAACAACAACCTCAACATTGAAAAACAGCAACAACCTCAACATTGAAAAACACCAACAAATTCAACAACAACCTCAACATTGAAAAACACCAACAAATTCAACAACAACCTCAACATTGAAAAACACCAACAAATTCAACAACAAACTCAACATTGAAAAACACCAACAAATTCAACAACAACCTCAACATTGAAAAACAACAACAACCTCAACATTGAAAAACACCAACAAATTCAACAACAACCTCAACATTGAAAAGCACCAACAAATTCAACAATAACCTCAACATTGAAAAACAACAACAACCTCAACATTGACAAACACCAACAAATTCAACAACAACCTCAACATTGAAAAACAACAACAAACTCAACATTGAAAAACACCAACAAATTCAACAACAACCTCAACATTGAAAAACAACAACAACCTCAACATTGAAAAACACCAACAAATTCAACAACAACCTCAACATTGAAAAACACCAACAAATTCAACAACAACCTCAACATTGAAAAACAACAACAACCTAAACATTGAAAAACACCAACAAATTCAACAACAACCTCAACATTGAAAAACAACAACAACCTCAACATTGAAAAACACCAACAAATTCAACAACAACCTCAACATTGAAAAACACCAACAAATTCAACAACAACCTCAGCATTGAAAAACAACAACAACCACAACATTGACAAACACCAACAAATTCAACAACAACCTCAACATTGAAAAACAACAATAAACTCAACATTGAAAAACACCAACAAATTCAACAACAACCTCAACATTGAAAAACAACAACAACCTCAACATTGAAAAACACCAACAAATTCTACAACAACCTCAACATTGAAAAACACCAACAAATTCAACAACAACCTCAACATTGAAAAACAACAACAACCTAAACATTGAAAAACACCAACAAATTCAACAACAACGTCAACATTGAAAAACAACAACAACCTCAACATTGAAAAACACCAACAAATTCAACAACAACCGCAACATTGAAAAACACCAACAAATTCAACAACAACCTCAGCATTGAAAAACAACAACAACCTCAACATTGAAAAAGACCAACAAATTCAACAACAACCTCAACATTGAAAAACAACAACAACCTCAACATTGAAAAACACCAACAAATTCAACAACAACTTCAACATTGAAAAACACCAACAAATTCAACAACAACCTCGAAATTGAAAAACACCAACAAGTACAACAACAACCTCAACATTGAAAAACAACAACAACCTCAATATTGAAAAACAGCAACAAATTCAACAACAACCTCAACATTGAAAAACAACAACCACCTCAACATTGCAAAACACCAGCAAATTCAACAACAACCTCAACATTGAAAAACACCAACCAATTCAACAACAACCTCAACATTGAAAAACAACAACAACCTCAACATTGAAAAACACCAACAAATTCAACAACAACCTCGACATTGAAAAACACCCTCAAATTCAAAATCAACCTCAACATTGAAAAACACCAACAACCTCAACATTGAAAAACACCAACAAATTCAACAACAACCTCAACATTGAAAAACAACAACAACCTCAACATTGAAAAAGACCAACAAATTCAACAACAACTTCAACATTGAAAAACACCAACAAATTCAACAACAACCTCGAAATTGAAAAACACCAACAAATACAACAACAACCTCAACATTGAAAAACAACAAGAACCTCAACATTGAAAAACACCAACAAATTCAACAACAACCTCAACATTGAAACACACCAACAAATTCAACAACAACCTCAACATTGAAAAACACTAACAAATTCAACAACAACCTCGAAATTGAAAAACACCAACAAATTCAACAACAAACTCAACATTGAAAAACACCAACAAATTCAACAACAAACTCAACATTGAAAAACAACAACAACCTCAACATTGAAAAACACCAACAAATTCAACAACAACCTCAACATTGAAAAATACCAACAAATTCAACAACAACCAGAACATTGAAAAACACCAAGAACCTCAACATTGAAAAACACCAACAAATTCAACAACAACCTCAACATTGAAAAACAACAACAACCTCAACATTGAAAAACACCAACAAATTCAACAACAACCTCGAAATTGAAAAACACCAACAAATACAACAACAACCTCAACATTGAAAAACAACAAGAACCTCAACATTGAAAAACACCAACAAATTCAACAACAACCTCAACATTGAAACACACCAACAAATTCAACAACAACCTCAACATTGAAAAACACTAACAAATTCAACAACAACCTCGAAATTGAAAAACACCAACAAATTCAACAACAAACTCAACATTGAAAAACACCAACAAATTCAACAACAAACTCAACATTGAAAAACAACAACAACCTCAACATTGAAAAACACCAACAAATTCAACAACAATCTCAACATTGAAAAGCACCAACAAATTCAGCAACAACCTCAACATTGAAAAACAACAACAACCTCAACATTGAAAAACACCAACAAATTCAACAACAACCTCAACATTGAAAAACAACAACAACCTCAACATTGAAAAACAACAACAAACTCAACATTGAAAAACACCAACAAATTCAACAACAACCTCAACATTGAAAAACAACAACAACCTCAACATTGAAAAACACCAACAAATTCAACAACAACCTCAACATTGAAAAACACCAACAAATTCAACAACAACCTCAACTTTGAAAAACAACAACAACCTCAACATTGAAAAACACCAACAAATTCAACAACAACCTCAACATTGAAAAACACCAACAAATTCAACAACAACCTCAACATTGAAAAACACTAACAAATTCAACAACAACCTCGAAATTGAACAACACCAACAAATTCAACAACAATCTCAACATTGAAAAACACCAACAAATTCAACAACAAACTCAACATTGAAAAACAACAACAACCTCTACATTGAAAAACACCAACAAATTCAACAACAACCTCAACATTGAAAAACAACAACAACCTCAACATTGAAAAACACCAACAAATTCAACAACAACCTCAACTTTGAAAAACACCAACAAATTCAACAACAAACTCAACATTGAAAAACAACAACAACCTCTACATTGAAAAACTCCAACAAATTCAACAACAACCTCAACATTGAAAAACAACAACAACCTCAACATTGAAAAACACCAACAAATTCAACAACAACCTCGAAATTGAAAAACACCAACAAATACAACAACAACCTCAACATTGAAAAACAACAACAACCTCAACATTGAAAAACACCAGCAAATTCAACAACAACCTCAACATTGAAAAACACCAACAAATTCAACAACTACCACAACATTGAAAAACACTAACAAATTCAACAACAACCTCGAAATTGAAAAACACCAACAAATTCAACAACAATCTCAACATTGAAAAACACCAACAAATTCAGCAACAAACTCAACATTGAAAAACAACAACAACCGCAACATTGAAAAACACCAAGAAATTCAACAACAATCTCAACATTGAAAAGCACCAACAAATTCAACAACAACCTCAACATTGAAAAACAACAACAACCTCAACATTGAAAAACACCAACAATTTCAACAACAACCTCAACATTGAAAAACAACAACAACCTCAACATTGAAAATCACCAACAAATTCAACAACAACCTCAAAATTGAAAAACACCAACAAATTCAACAACGACCTCCGCATTGAAAAACAACAACAACCTCAACATTGAAAAACACCAACAAATTCAACAACAACCTCAACATTGAATTTCAACAACAACCTCAACATTGAAAAACAACAACAAACTCAACATTGAAAAACACCAACAAATTCAACAACAACCTCAACATTTAAAAACACCAACAAATTCAACAACAACCTCAACATTGAAAAACAACAACAATCTCAACATTGAAAAACACCAACAAATTCAACAACAACCTCAACACTGAAAAACACCAACAAATTCAACAACAACCTCAACATTGAAAATCAGCAACAACCTCAACATTGAAAAACACCAACAAATTCAACAACAACCTCAACATTGAAAAACACCAACAAATTCAACAACAACCTCAACATTGAAAAACACCAACAAATTCAACAACAACCTCAACATTGAAAAACAACAACAACCTCAACATTGAAAAACACTAACAAATTCAACAACAACCTCAACATTGAAAAGCACCAACAAATTCAACAACAACCTCAACATTGAAAAACAACAACAACCACAACATTGACAAACACCAACAAATTCAACAACAACCTCAACATTGAAAAACAACAACAAACTCAACATTGAAAAACACCAACAAATTCAACAACAACCTCAACATTGAAAAACACCAACAAATTCAACAACAACCTCAGCATTGAAAAACAACAACAACCTCAACATTGAAAAAGACCAACAAATTCAACAACAACCTCAACATTGAAAAACAACAACAACCTCAACATTGAAAAACACCAACAAATTCAACAACAACTTCAACATTGAAAAACACCAACAAATTCAACAACAACCTCGAAATTGAAAAACACCAACAAGTACAACAACAACCTCAACATTGAAAAACAACAACAACCTCAATATTGAAAAACAGCAACAAATTCAACAACAACCTCAACATTGAAAAACAACAACCACCTCAACATTGCAAAACACCAGCAAATTCAAGAACAACCTCAACATTGAAAAACACCAACAAATTCAACAACAACCTCAACATTGAAAAACAACAACAACCTCAACATTGAAAAACACCAACAAATTCAACAACAACCTCGACATTGAAAAACACCCTCAAATTCAAAATCAACCTCAACATTGAACAACACCAACAACCTCAAAATTGAAAAAACACCAACAAATTCAACAACAACCTCAACATTTAAAAACAACAACAACCTCAACATTGAAAAACACCAACAAATTCAAAAACAACCTCAACATTGAAAAACACCAACAAATTCAACAACAACCTCAACATTGAAAAACAACAACAACCTCAACATTGAAAAACAACAACAAATTCAACAACAACCTCAACATTTAAAAACACCAACAAATTCAACAACAACCTCAACATTGAAAAACAACAACAATCTCAACATTGAAAAACACCAACAAATTCAACAACAACCTCAACATTGAAAAACAGCAACAACCTCAACATTGAAAAACACCAACAAATTCAACAACAACCTCAACATTGAAAAACACCAACAAATTCAACAACAACCTCAACATTGAAAAACACCAACAAATTCAACAACAAACTCAACATTGAAAAACACCAACAAATTCAACAACAACCTCAACATTGAAAAACAACAACAACCTCAACATTGAAAAACACCAACAAATTCAACAACAACCTCAACATTGAAAAGCACCAACAAATTCAACAATAACCTCAACATTGAAAAACAACAACAACCTCAACATTGACAAACACCAACAAATTCAACAACAACCTCAACATTGAAAAACAACAACAAACTCAACATTGAAAAACACCAACAAATTCAACAACAACCTCAACATTGAAAAACAACAACAACCTCAACATTGAAAAACACCAACAAATTCAACAACAACCTCAACATTGAAAAACACCAACAAATTCAACAACAACCTCAACATTGAAAAACAACAACAACCTAAACATTGAAAAACACCAACAAATTCAACAACAACCTCAACATTGAAAAACAACAACAACCTCAACATTGAAAAACACCAACAAATTCAACAACAACCTCAACATTGAAAAACACCAACAAATTCAACAACAACCTCAGCATTGAAAAACAACAACAACCACAACATTGACAAACACCAACAAATTCAACAACAACCTCAACATTGAAAAACAACAATAAACTCAACATTGAAAAACACCAACAAATTCAACAACAACCTCAACATTGAAAAACAACAACAACCTCAACATTGAAAAACACCAACAAATTCTACAACAACCTCAACATTGAAAAACACCAACAAATTCAACAACAACCTCAACATTGAAAAACAACAACAACCTAAACATTGAAAAACACCAACAAATTCAACAACAACGTCAACATTGAAAAACAACAACAACCTCAACATTGAAAAACACCAACAAATTCAACAACAACCGCAACATTGAAAAACACCAACAAATTCAACAACAACCTCAGCATTGAAAAACAACAACAACCTCAACATTGAAAAAGACCAACAAATTCAACAACAACCTCAACATTGAAAAACAACAACAACCTCAACATTGAAAAACACCAACAAATTCAACAACAACTTCAACATTGAAAAACACCAACAAATTCAACAACAACCTCGAAATTGAAAAACACCAACAAGTACAACAACAACCTCAACATTGAAAAACAACAACAACCTCAATATTGAAAAACAGCAACAAATTCAACAACAACCTCAACATTGAAAAACAACAACCACCTCAACATTGCAAAACACCAGCAAATTCAACAACAACCTCAACATTGAAAAACACCAACCAATTCAACAACAACCTCAACATTGAAAAACAACAACAACCTCAACATTGAAAAACACCAACAAATTCAACAACAACCTCGACATTGAAAAACACCCTCAAATTCAAAATCAACCTCAACATTGAACAACACCAACAACCTCAAAATTGAAAAAACACCAACAAATTCAACAACAACCTCAACATTTAAAAACAACAACAACCTCAACATTGAAAAACACCAACAAAATCAAAAACAACCTCAACATTGAAAAACACCAACAAATTCAACAACAACCTCAACATTGAAAAACAACAACAACCTCAACATTGAAAAACAACAACAAATTCAACAACAACCTCAACATTTAAAAACACCAACAAATTCAACAACAACCTCAACATTGAAAAACAACAACAATCTCAACATTGAAAAACACCAACAAATTCAACAACAACCTCAACATTGAAAAACAGCAACAACCTCAACATTGAAAAACACCAACAAATTCAACAACAACCTCAACATTGAAAAACACCAACAAATTCAACAACAACCTCAACATTGAAAAACACCAACAAATTCAACAACAACCTCAACATTGAAAAACAACAACAACCTCAACATTGAAAAACACCAACAAATTCAACAACAACCTCAACATTGAAAAGCACCAACAAATTCAACAATAACCTCAACATTGAAAAACAACAACAACCTCAACATTGACAAACACCAACAAATTCAACAACAACCTCAACATTGAAAAACAACAACAAACTCAACATTGAAAAACACCAACAAATTCAACAACAACCTCAACATTGAAAAACAACAACAACCTCAACATTGAAAAACACCAACAAATTCAACAACAACCTCAACATTGAAAAACACCAACAAATTCAACAACAACCTCAACATTGAAAAACAACAACAACCTAAACATTGAAAAACACCAACAAATTCAACAACAACCTCAACATTGAAAAACAACAACAACCTCAACATTGAAAAACACCAACAAATTCAACAACAACCTCAACATTGAAAAACACCAACAAATTCAACAACAACCTCAGCATTGAAAAACAACAACAACCTCAACATTGAAAAAGACCAACAAATTCAACAACAACCTCAACATTGAAAAACAACAACAACCTCAACATTGAAAAACACCAACAAATTCAACAACAACTTCAACATTGAAAAACACCAACAAATTCAACAACAACCTCGAAATTGAAAAACACCAACAAATACAACAACAACCTCAACATTGAAATACAACAACAACCTCAACATTGAAAAACAGCAACAAATTCAACAACAACCTCAACATTGAAAAACAACAACCACCTCAACATTGCAAAACACCAGCAAATTCAACAACAACCTCAACATTTAAAAACACCAACAAATTCAACAACAACCTCAACATTGAAAAACAGCAACAACCTCAACATTGAAAAACACCAAGAAATTCAACAACAATCTCAAAATTGAAAAGCACCAACAAATTCAACAACAACCTCAACATTGAAAAACAACAACAACCTCAACATTGAAAAACACCAACAAATTCAACAACAACCTCAACATTGAAAAACAACAACAACCTCAAAATTGAAAAACACCAACAAATTCAACAACAACCTCAAAATTGAAAAACACCAACAAATTCAACAACGACCTCAGCATTGAAAAACAACAACAACCTCAACATTGAAAAACACCAACAAATTCAACAACAGCCTCAACATTGAATTTCAACAACAACCTCAACTTTGAAAAACAACAACAAACTCAACATTGAAAAACACCAACAAATTCAACAACAACCTCTACATTGAAAAACAACAACAACCTCAACATTGAAAAACAACAACAAATTCAACAACAATCTCAACATTTAAAAACACCAACAAATTCAACAACAACCTCAACATTGAAAAACAACAACAATCTCAACATTGAAAAACACCAACAAATTCAACAACAACCTCAACATTGAAAATCAGCAACAACCTCAACATTGAAAAACACCAACAAATTCAACAACAACCTCGAAATTGAAAAACACCAACAAATACAACAACAACCTCAACATTGAAAAACAACAACAACCTCAACATTGAAAAACAGCAACAAATTCAACAACAACCTCAACATTGAAAAACAACAACCACCTCAACATTGCAAAACACCAGCAAATTCAACAACAACCTCAACATTTAAAAACACCAACAAATTCAACAACAACCTCAACATTGAAAAACAGCAACAACCTCAACATTGAAAAACACCAACAAATTCAACAACAACCTCAACATTGAAAAACAACAACAACCTCAACATTGAAAAACACCAACAAATTCAACAACAACCTCGACATTGAAAAACACCCTCAAATTCAAAATCAACCTCAACATTGAACAACACCAAGAACCTCAAAATTGAAAAAACACCAACAAATTCAACAACAACCTCAACATTTAAAAACAACAACAACCTCAACATTGAAAAACACCAACAAATTCAAAAACAACCTCAACATTCAAAAACACCAACAAATTCAACAACAACCTCAACATTGAAAAACAACAACAACCTCAACATTGAAAAACAACAACAAATTCAACAACAACCTCAACATTTAAAAACACCAACAAATTCAACAACAACCTCAACATTGAAAAACAACAACAATCTCAACATTGAAAAACACCAACAAATTCAACAACAACCTCAACATTGAAAAACAGCAACAACCTCAACATTGAAAAACACCAACAAATTCAACAACAACCTCAACATTGAAAAACACCAACAAATTCAACAACAACCTCAACATTGCAAAACACCAGCAAATTCAACAACAACCTCAACATTTAAAAACACCAACAAATTCAACAACAACCTCAACATTGAAAAACAGCAACAACCTCAACATTGAAAAACACCAAGAAATTCAACAACAATCTCAAAATTGAAAAGCACCAACAAATTCAACAACAACCTCAACATTGAAAAACAACAACAACCTCAACATTGAAAAACACCAACAAATTCAACAACAACCTCAACATTGAAAAACAACAACAACCTCAAAATTGAAAAACACCAACAAATTCAACAACAACCTCAAAATTGAAAAACACCAACAAATTCAACAACGACCTCAGCATTGAAAAACAACAACAACCTCAACATTGAAAAACACCAACAAATTCAACAACAACCTCAACATTGAATTTCAACAACAACCTCAACTTTGAAAAACAACAACAAACTCAACATTGAAAAACACCAACAAATTCAACAACAACCTCAACATTGAAAAACAACAACAACCTCAACATTGAAAAACAACAACAAATTCAACAACAATCTCAACATTTAAAAACACCAACAAATTCAACAACAACCTCAACATTGAAAAACAACAACAATCTCAACATTGAAAAACACCAACAAATTCAACAACAACCTCAACATTGAAAATCAGCAACAACCTCAACATTGAAAAACACCAACAAATTCAACAACAAACTCAAAATTGAAAAACACCAACAAATTCAACAACAACCTCAACATTGAAAAACACCAACAAATTCAACAACAAACTCAACATTGAAAAACACCAACAAATTCAACAACAACCTCAACATTGAAAAACAACAACAACCTCAACATTGGAAAACACCAACAAATTCAACAACAACCTCAACATTGAAAAGCACCAACAAATTCAACAACAACCTCAACATTGAAAAACAACAACAACCACAACATTGACAAACACAAACAAATTCAACAACAACCTCAACATTGAAAAACAACAACAAACTCAACATTGAAAAACACCAACAAATTCAACAACAACCTCAACATTGAAAAACAACAACAACCTCAACATTGAAAAACACCAACAAATTCAACAACAACCTCAACATTGAAAAACAGCAACAACCTCAACATTGAAAAACAGCAACAAATTCAACAACAACCTCAACATTGAAAAACATCAACAAATTCAACAACAACCTCAACATTGAAAAACACCAACAAATTCAACAACAAACTCAACATTGAAAAACACCAACAAATTCAACAACAACCTCAACATTGAAAAACAACAACAACCTCAACATTGAAAAACACCAACAAATTCAACAACAACCTCAACATTGAAAAGCACCAACAAATTCAACAATAACCTCAACATTGAAAAACAACAACAACCTCAACATTGACAAACACCAACAAATTCAACAACAACCTCAACATTGAAAAACAACAACAAACTCAACATTGAAAAACACCAACAAATTCAACAACAACCTCAACATTGAAAAACAACAACAACCTCAACATTGAAAAACACCAACAAATTCAACAACAACCTCAACATTGAAAAACACCAACAAATTCAACAACAACTTCAACATTGAAAAACAACAACAACCTAAACATTGAAAAACACCAACAAATTCAACAACAACCTCAACATTGAAAAACAACAACAACCTCAACATTGAAAAACACCAACAAATTCAACAACAACCTCAACATTGAAAAACACCAACAAATTCAACAACAACCTCAGCATTGAAAAACAACAACAACCTCAACATTGAAAAAGACCAACAAATTCAACAACAACCTCAACATTGAAAAACAACAACAACCTCAACATTGAAAAACACCAACAAATTCAACAACAACTTCAACATTGAAAAACACCAACAAATTCAACAACAACCTCGAAATTGAAAAACACCAACAAATACAACAACAACCTCAACATTGAAATACAACAACAACCTCAACATTGAAAAACAGCAACAAATTCAACAACAACCTCAACATTGAAAAACAACAACCACCTCAACATTGCAAAACACCAGCAAATTCAACAACAACCTCAACATTTAAAAACACCAACAAATTCAACAACAACCTCAACATTGAAAAACAGCAACAACCTCAACATTGAAAAACACCAAGAAATTCAACAGCAATCTCAAAATTGAAAAGCACCAACAAATTCAACAACAACCTCAACATTGAAAAACAACAACAACCTCAACATTGAAAAACACCAACAAATTCAACAACAACCTCAACATTGAAAAACAACAACAACCTCAAAATTGAAAAACACCAACAAATTCAACAACAACCTCAAAATTGAAAAACACCAACAAATTCAACAACGACCTCAGCATTGAAAAACAACAACAACCTCAACATTGAAAAACACCAACAAATTCAACAACAACCTCAACATTGAATTTCAACAACAACCTCAACTTTGAAAAACAACAACAAACTCAACATTGAAAAACACCAACAAATTCAACAACCTCAACATTGAAAAACAACAACAACCTCAACATTGAAAAACAACAACAAATTCAACAACAATCTCAACATTTAAAAACACCAACAAATTCAACAACAACCTCAACATTGAAAAACAACAACAATCTCAACATTGAAAAACACCAACAAATTCAACAACAACCTCAACATTGAAAATCAGCAACAACCTCAACATTGAAAAACACCAACAAATTCAACAACAACCTCAACATTGAAAAACACCAACAAATTCAACAACAACCTCAACATTGAAAAACACCAACAAATTCAACAACAAACTCAACATTGAAAAACACCAACAAATTCAACAACAACCTCAACATTGAAAAACAACAACAACCTCAACATTGGAAAACACCAACAAATTCAACAACAACCTCAACATTGAAAAGCACCAACAAATTCAACAACAACCTCAACATTGAAAAACAACAACAACCGCAACATTGACAAACACCAACAAATTCAACAACAACCTCAACATTGAAAAACAACAACAAACTCAACATTGAAAAACACCAACAAATTCAACAACAACCTCAACATTGAAAAACAACAACAACCTCAACATTGAAAAACACCAACAAATTCAACAACAACCTCAACATTGAAAAACACCAACAAATTCAACAACAACCTCAACATTGAAAAACAACAACAACCTAAACATTGAAAAACACCAACAAATTCAACAACAACCTCAACATTGAAAAACAACAACAACCTCAACATTGAAAAACACCAACAAATTCAACAACAACCTCAACATTGAAAAACACCAACAAATTCAACAACAACATCAGCATTGAAAAACAACAACAACCTCAACATTGAAAAAGACCAACAAATTCAACAACAACCTCAACATTGAAAAACAACAACAACCTCAACATTGAAAAACACCAACAAATTCAACAACAACTTCAACATTGAAAAACAGCAACAAATTCAACAACAACCTCGAAATTGAAAAACACCAACAAATACAACAACAACCTCAACATTGAAAAACAACAACAACCTCAACATTGAAAAACAGCAACAAATTCAACAACAACCTCAACATTGAAAAACAACAACCACCTCAACATTGCAAAACACCAGCAAATTCAACAACAACCTCAACATTTAAAAACACCAACAAATTCAACAACAACCTCAACATTGAAAAACAGCAACAACCTCAACATTGAAAAACACCAACAAATTCAACAACAACCTCAACATTGAAAAACAACAACAACCTCAACATTGAAAAACACCAACAAATTCAACAACAACCTCGACATTGAAAAACACCCTCAAATTCAAAATCAACCTCAACATTGAACAACACCAAGAGCCTCAAAATTGAAAAAACACCAACAAATTCAACAACAACCTCAACATTTAAAAACAACAACAACCTCAACATTGAAAAACACCAACAAATTCAACAACAACCTCAACATTGAAAAACACCAACAAACTCAACAACAACCTCAACATTGAAAAATAACAACAACCTCAACATTGAAAAACACCACCAACTTCAACAACAACATCAACATTGAAAAACACCAACAAATTCAACAACAAACTCAAGATTGAAAAACACCCACAAATTCAACAACCTCAAAATTGAAAAGCAACAACAACCTCATCATTGAAAAACACCAACAAATTCAACAACAACCTCAACATTGAAAAACACCAACAAATTCAACAACAACCTCAACATTGAAAAACAACAACAACCTCAACATTGAAAAACACCAACAAATTCAACAACAACCTCAACATTGAAAAACAACAGCAACCTCAACATTGAAAAACACCAACAAATTCAACAACAACCTCAACATTGAAAAACAACAACAAACTCAACATTGAAAAACACCAACAAATTCAACAACAACCTCAACATTGAAAAACAACAACAACCTCAACATTGAAAAACACCAACAAATTCAACAATAACCTCAACATTGAATAACAACAACAACCTCAACATTGAAAAACACCAACAAATTCAACAACAACCTCAACATTGAAAAACACCAACAAATTCAACAACAACCTCAACATTGAAAAACAACAACAACCTCAACATTGAAAAACACCAACAAATTCAACAACAACCTCAACATTGAAAAACAACAACAACCTCAACGTTGAAAAACACCAACAAATTCAACAACAACCTCAGCATTGAAAAACACCAACAAATTCAACAACAACCTCAGCATTGAAAAACAACAACAACCTCAACATTGAAAAACACCAAAAAATTCAACAACAACCTCAACATTGAAAAACAACAACAACCTCAACATTGAAAAACACCAACAAATTCAACAACAACTTCAACATTGAAAAACACCAACAAATTCAACAACAACCTCGAAATTGAAAAACACCAACAAATTCAACAACAACCTCAACATTGAAAAACAAAAACAAATTCAACAACAACCTCAAAATTGAAAAACAACAACAACCTCAACATTGAAAAACACCAACAAATTCAACAGCAACCTCAACATTTTAAAACACCAACAATTTCAACAACAACCTCAACATTGAAAAACAACAACAATCTCAATATTGAAAAACACGAACAAATTCAACAACAACCTCAACATTGAAAAACAGCAACAACCTCAACATTGAAAAACACCAACAAATTCAACAACAACTTCAACATTGAAAAACACCAACATCCTCAAAATTGAAAAACACCAACAAATTCAACAACAACCCCAACATTTAAAAACAACAACAACCTCAGCATTGAAAAACACCAACAAATTCAACAACAACCTCAACATTGAAAAAAACCAACAAATTCAACAAGAACCTCAACATTGAAAAACACCAACAAACTCAACAACAACCTCAACATTGAAAAACAACAACAACCTCAACATTGAAATCACCAACAAATTCAACAACAACCTCAACATTGAAAAACACCAACAAATTCAACAACAACCTGAACATTGAAAAACACCAACAACCTCAACATTGAAAAACACCAACAAATTCAACAACAACCTCAACATTGAAAAACAACAACAACCTCAACATTGAAAAACACCAACAAATTCAACAACAACCTCAGCATTGAAAAACAACAACAAACTAAACATTGAAAAACACCAACAAATTCAACAACAACCTCAACATTGAAAAACAACAACAACCTCAACATAGAAAAACACCAACAAATTCAAAAACAACCTCAACATTGAAAAACACCAACAAATTCAACAACAACCTCAACATTGAAAAACACCAACAAATTCAACAACAACCTCGAAATTGAAAAACACCAACAAATTCAACAACAAACTCAACATTGAAAAACACCAATAAATTCAACAACAACCTCAACATTGAAAAACAACAACAACCTCAACATTGAAAAACACCAACAATTTCAACAACAACCTCAACATTGAAAAGCACCAACAAATTCAACAACAACCTCGAAATTGAAAAACACCAACAAATACAACAACAACCTCAACATTGAAAAACAACAACAACCTCAACATTGTAAAACAGCAACAAATTCAACAACAACCTCAACATTGAAAAACAACAACCACCTCAACATTGCAAAACACCAGCAAATTCAACAACAACCTCAACATTTAAAAACACCAACAAATTCAACAACAACCTCAACATTGAAAAACAGCAACAACCTCAACATTGAAAAACACCAAGAAATTCAACAACAATCTCAACATTGAAAAGCACCAACAAATTCAACAACAACCTCAACATTGAAAAACAACAACAACCTCAACATTGAAAAACACCAACAAATTCAACAACAACCTCAACATTGAAAAACAACAACAACCTCAACATTGAAAAACACCAACAAATTCAACAACAACCTCAAAATTGAAAAACACCAACAAATTCAACAACGACCTCAACATTGAATTTCAACAACAACCTCAACATTGAAAAACAACAACAAACTCAACATTGAAAAACACCAACAAATTCAACAACAACCTCAACATTGAAAAACAACAACAACCTCAACATTGAAAAACAACAACAAATTCAACAACAACCTCAACATTTAAAAACACCAACAAATTCAACAACAACCTCAACATTGAAAAACAACAACAATCTCAACATTGAAAAACACCAACAAATTCAACAACAACCTCAACATTGAAAAACAGCAACAACCTCAACATTGAAAAACACCAACAAATTCAACAACAACCTCAACATTGAAAAACACCAACAAATTCAACAACAACCTCAACATTGAAAAACACCAACAAATTCAACAACAAACTCAACATTGAAAAACACCAACAAATTCAACAACAACCTCAACATTGAAAAACAACAACAACCTCAACATTGAAAAACACCAACAAATTCAACAACAACCTCAACATTGAAAAGCACCAACAAATTCAACAACAACCTCAACATTGAAAAACAACAACAACCTCAACATTGACAAACACCAACAAATTCAACAACAACCTCAACATTGAAAAACAACAACAAACTCAACATTGAAAAACACCAACAAATTCAACAACAACCTCAACATTGAAAAACAACAACAACCTCAACATTGAAAAACACCAACAAATTCAACAACAACCTCAACATTGAAAAACAACAACAACCTCAACATAGAAAAACACCTACAAATTCAAAAACAACCTCAACATTGAAAAACACCAACAAATTCAACAACAACCTCAACATTGAAAAACACCAACAAATTCAACAACAATCTCAACATTGAAAAGCACCAACAAATTCAACAACAACCTCAACATTGAAAAACAACAACAACCTCAACATTGAAAAACACCAACAAATTCAACAACAACCTCAACATTGAAAAACAACAACAACCTCAACATTGAAAAACACCAACAAATTCAACAACAACCTCAAAATTGAAAAACACCAACAAATTCAACAACGACCTCAACATTGAATTTCAACAACAACCTCAACATTGAAAAACAACAACAAACTCAACATTGAAAAACACCAACAAATTCAACAACAACCTCAACATTGAAAAACAACAACAACCTCAACATTGAAAAACAACAACAAATTCAACAACAACCTCAACATTTAAAAACACCAACAAATTCAACAACAACCTCAACATTGAAAAACAACAACAATCTCAACATTGAAAAACACCAACAAATTCATCAACAACCTCACCATTGAAAAACCGCAACAACCTCAACATTGAAAAACACCAACAAATTCAACAACAACCTCAACATTGAAAAACACCAACAAATTCAACAACAACCTCAACATTGAAAAACACCAACAAATTCAACAACAAACTCAACATTGAAAAACACCAACAAATTCAACAACAACCTCAACATTGAAAAACAACAACAACCTCAACATTGAAAAACACCAACAAATTCAACAACAACCTCAACATTGAAAAGCACCAACAAATTCAACAACAACCTCAACATTGAAAAACAACAACAACCTCAACATTGACAAACACCAACAAATTCAACAACAACCTCAACATTGAAAAACAACAACAAACTCAACATTGAAAAACACCAACAAATTCAACAACAACCTCAACATTGAAAAACAACAACAACCTCAACATTGAAAAACACCAGCAAATTCAACAACAACCTCAACATTGAAAAACAACAACAACCTCAACATAGAAAAACACCAACAAATTCAAAAACAACCTCAACATTGAAAAACACCAACAAATTCAACAACAACCTCAACATTGAAAAACACCAACAAATTCAACAACATCCTCGAAATTGAAAAACACCAACAAATTCAACAACAAACTCAAAATTGAAAAACACCAATAAATTCAACAACAACCTCATCATTGTAAAACAACAACAACCTCAACATTGAAAAACACCAATAATTTCAACAACAACCTCAACATTGAAAAGCACCAATAAATTCAACAGCAACCTCGAAATTGAAAAACACCAACAAATACAACAACAACCTCAACATTGAAAAACAACAACAACCTCAACATTGTAAAACAGCAACAAATTCAACAACAACCTCAACATTGAAAAACAACAACCACCTCAACATTGCAAAACACCAGCAAATTCAACAACAACCTCAACATTTAAAAACACCAACAAATTCAACAACAACCTCAACATTGAAAAACAGCAACAACCTCAACATTGAAAAACACCAAGAAATTCAACAACAATCTCAACATTGAAAAGCACCAACAAATTCAACAACAACCTCAACATTGAAAAACAACAACAACCTCAACATTGAAAAACACCAACAAATTCAACAACAACCTCAACATTGAAAAACAACAACAACCTCAACATTGAAAAACACCAACAAATTCAACAACAACCTCAAAATTGAAAAACACCAACAAATTCAACAACGACCTCAACATTGAATTTCAACAACAACCTCAACATTGAAAAACAACAACAAACTCAACATTGAAAAACACCAACAAATTCAACAACAACCTCAACATTGAAAAACAACAACAACCTCAACATTGAAAAACAACAACAAATTCAACAACAACCTCAACATTTAAAAACACCAACAAATTCAACAACAACCTCAACATTGAAAAACAACAACAATCTCAACATTGAAAAACACCAACAAATTCAACAACAACCTCAACATTGAAAAACAGCAACAACCTCAACATTGAAAAACACCAACAAATTCAACAACAACCTCAACATTGAAAAACACCAACAAATTCAACAACAACCTCAACATTGAAAAACACCAACAAATTCAACAACAAACTCAACATTGAAAAACAGCAACAAATTCAACAACAACCTCAACATTGAAAAACAACAACAACCTCAACATTGAAAAACACCAACAAATTCAACAACAACCTCAACATTGAAAAGCACCAACAAATTCAACAACAACCTCAACATTGAAAAACAACAACAACCTCAACATTGACAAACACCAACAAATTCAACAACAACCTCAACATTGAAAAACAACAACAAACTCAACATTGAAAAACACCAACAAATTCAACAACAACCTCAACATTGAAAAACAACAACAACCTCAACATTGAAAAACACCAACAAATTCAACAACAACCTCAACATTGACAAACACCAACAAATTCAACAACAACCTCAACATTGAAAAACAACAACAACCTAAACATTGAAAAACACCAACAAATTCAACAACAACCTCAACATTGAAAAACAACAACAACCTCAACATTGAAAAACACCAACAATATCAACAACAACCTCAACATTGAAAAACACCAACAAATTCAACTACAACCTCAGCATTGAAAAACAACAACAACCTCAACATTGAAAAAGACCAACAAATTCAACAACAACCTCAACATTGAAAAACAACAACAACCTCAACATTGAAAAACACGAACAAATTCAACAACAACCTCATCATTGAAAAACAACAACAACCTCATCATGGAAAAACACCAACAAATTCAACAACAACCTCAACATTGAAAAACAAAAACATCCTCAAAATTGAAAAACACCAACAAATTCAACAACAACCCCAACATTTAAAAACAACAACAACCTCAGCATTGAAAAACACCAACAAATTCAACAACAACCTCAACATTGAAAAACACCAGCAAATTCAACAAGAACCTCAACATTGAAAAACACCAACAAACTCAACAACAACCTCAACATTGAAAAACAACAACAACCTCAACATTGAAAAACACCAACAAATTCAACAACAACCTCAACATTGAAAAACACCAACAAATTCAACAACAACCTGAACATTGAAAAACACCAACAACCTCAACATTGAAAAACACCAACAAATTCAACAACAACCTCAACATTGAAAAACAACAACAACCTCAACTTTGAAAAACACCAACAAATTCAACAACAACCTCAGCATTGAAAAACAACAACAAACTAAACATTGAAAAACACCAACAAATTCAACAACAACCTCAACATTGAAAAACAACAACAACCTCAACATAGAAAAACACCAACAAATTCAAAAACAACCTCAACATTGAAAAGCACCAACAAATTCAACAACAACCTCAACATTGAAAAACACCAACAAATTCAACAACAACCTCGAAATTGAAAAACACCAACAAATTCAACAACAAACTCAACATTGAAAAACACCAATAAATTCAACAACAACCTCAACATTGAAAAACAACAGCAACCTCAACATTGAAAAACACCAACAATTTCAACAACAACCTCAACATTGAAAAGCACCAACAAATTCAACAACAACCTCGAAATTGAAAAACACCAACAAATACAACAACAACCTCAACATTGAAAAAAAACAACAACCTCAACATTGTAAAACAGCAACAAATTCAACAACAACCTCAACATTGATAAACAACAACCACCTCAACATTGCAAAACACCAGCAAATTCAACAACAACCTCAACATTTAAAAACACCAACAAATTCAACAACAACCTCAACATTGAAAAACAGCAACAACCTCAACATTGAAAAACACCTAGAAATTCAACAACAATCTCAACATTGAAAAGCACCAACAAATTCAACAACAACCTCAACATTGAAAAACAACAAAAACCTCAACATTGAAAAACACCAACAAATTCAACAACAACCTCAACATTGAAAAACAACAACAACCTCAACATTGAAAAACAACAACAACCTCAACATTGAAAAACACCAACAAATTCAACAACAACCTCAAAATTGAAAAACACCAACAAATTCAACAACGACCTCAACATTGAATTTCAACAACAACCTCAACATTGAAAAACAACAACAACCTCAACATTGAAAAACAACAACAAATTCAACAACAACCTCAACATTTAAAAACACCAACAAATTCAACAACAACCTCAACATTGAAAAACAACAACAATCTCAACATTGAAAAACACCAACAAATTCAACAACAACCTCAACATTGAAAAACAGCAACAACCTCAACATTGAAAAACACCAACAAATTCAACAACAACCTCAACATTGAAAAACACCAACAAATTCAACAACAACCTCAACATTGAAAAACACCAACAAATTCAACAACAAACTCAACATTGAAAAACACCAACAAATTCAACAACAACCTCAACATTGAAAAACAACAACAAATTCAACAACAAACTCAACATTGAAAAACACCAACAAATTCAACAACAACCTCAACATTGAAAAACAACAACAACCTCAACATTGAAAAACACCAACAAATTCAACAACAACCTCAACATTGAAAAGCACCAACAAATTCAACAACAACCTCAACATTGAAAAACAACAACAACCTCAACATTGACAAACACCAACAAATTCAACAACAACCTCAACATTGAAAAACAACAACAAACTCAACATTGAAAAACACCAACAAATTCAACAACAACCTCAACATTGAAAAACAACAACAACCTCAACATTGAAAAACACCAACAAATTCAACAACAACCTCAACATTGACAAACACCAACAAATTCAACAACAACCTCAACATTGAAAAACAACAACAACCTAAACATTGAAAAACACCAACAAATTCAACAACAACCTCAACATTGAAAAACAACAACAACCTCAACATTGAAAAACACCAACAATATCAACAACAACCTCAACATTGAAAAACACCAACAAATTCAACTACAACCTCAGCATTGAAAAACAACAACAACCTCAACATTGAAAAACACCAACAAATTCAACAACAACCTCAACATTGAAAAACAACAACAACCTCAACATTGAAAAACACGAACAAATTCAACAACAACCTCATCATTGAAAAACAACAACAACCTCATCATGGAAAAACACCAACAAATTCAACAACAACCTCAACATTGAAAAACAAAAACATCCTCAAAATTGAAAAACACCAACAAATTCAACAACAACCCCAACATTTAAAAACAACAACAACCTCAGCATTGAAAAACACCAACAAATTCAACAACAACCTCAACATTGAAAAACACCAGCAAATTCAACAAGAACCTCAACATTGAAAAACACCAACAAACTCAACAACAACCTCAACATTGAAAAACAACAACAACCTCAACATTGAAAAACACCAACAAATTCAACAACAACCTCAACATTGAAAAACACCAACAAATTCAACAACAACCTGAACATTGAAAAACACCAACAACCTCAACATTGAAAAACACCAACAAATTCAACAACAACCTCAACATTGAAAAACAACAACAACCTCAACTTTGAAAAACACCAACAAATTCAACAACAACCTCAGCATTGAAAAACAACAACAAACTAAACATTGAAAAACACCAACAAATTCAACAACAACCTCAACATTGAAAAACAACAACAACCTCAACATAGAAAAACACCAACAAATTCAAAAACAACCTCAACATTGAAAAGCACCAACAAATTCAACAACAACCTCAACATTGAAAAACACCAACAAATTCAACAACAACCTCGAAATTGAAAAACACCAACAAATTCAACAACAAACTCAACATTGAAAAACACCAATAAATTCAACAACAACCTCAACATTGAAAAACAACAGCAACCTCAACATTGAAAAACACCAACAATTTCAACAACAACCTCAACATTGAAAAGCACCAACAAATTCAACAACAACCTCGAAATTGAAAAACACCAACAAATACAACAACAACCTCAACATTGAAAAACAACAACAACCTCAACATTGTAAAACAGCAACAAATTCAACAACAACCTCAACATTGATAAACAACAACCACCTCAACATTGCAAAACACCAGCAAATTCAACAACAACCTCAACATTTAAAAACACCAACAAATTCAACAACAACCTCAACATTGAAAAACAGCAACAACCTCAACATTGAAAAACACCTAGAAATTCAACAACAATCTCAACATTGAAAAGCACCAACAAATTCAACAACAACCTCAACATTGAAAAACAACAAAAACCTCAACATTGAAAAACACCAACAAATTCAACAACAACCTCAACATTGAAAAACAACAACAACCTCAACATTGAAAAACAACAACAACCTCAACATTGAAAAACACCAACAAATTCAACAACAACCTCAAAATTGAAAAACACCAACAAATTCAACAACGACCTCAACATTGAATTTCAACAACAACCTCAACATTGAAAAACAACAACAACCTCAACATTGAAAAACAACAACAAATTCAACAACAACCTCAACATTTAAAAACACCAACAAATTCAACAACAACCTCAACATTGAAAAACAACAACAATCTCAACATTGAAAAACACCAACAAATTCAACAACAACCTCAACATTGAAAAACAGCAACAACCTCAACATTGAAAAACACCAACAAATTCAACAACAACCTCAACATTGAAAAACACCAACAAATTCAACAACAACCTCAACATTGAAAAACACCAACAAATTCAACAACAAACTCAACATTGAAAAACACCAACAAATTCAACAACAACCTCAACATTGAAAAACAACAACAACCTCAACATTGAAAAACACCAACAAATTCAACAACAACCTCAACATTGAAAAGCACCAACAAATTCAACAACAACCTCAACATTGAAAAACAACAACAACCTCAACATTGACAAACACCAACAAATTCAACAACAACCTCAACATTGAAAAACAACAACAAACTCAACATTGAAAAACACCAACAAATTCAACAACAACCTCAACATTGAAAAACAACAACAACCTCAACATTGAAAAACACCAACAAATTCAACAACAACCTCAACATTGAAAAACAACAACAACCTCAACATAGAAAAACACCAACAAATTCAAAAACAACCTCAACATTGAAAAACACCAACAAATTCAACAACAACCTCAACATTGAAAAACACCAACAAATTCAACAACAACCTCGAAATTGAAAAACACCAACAAATTCAACAACAAACTCAACATTGAAAAACACCAATAAATTCAACAACAACCTCAACATTGAAAAACAACAACAACCTCAACATTGAAAAACACCAACAATTTCAACAACAACCTCAACATTGAAAAGCACCAACAAATTCAACAACAACCTCGAAATTGAAAAACACCAACAAATACAACAACAACCTCAACATTGAAAAACAACAACAACCTCAACATTGTAAAACAGCAACAAATTCAACAACAACCTCAACATTGAAAAACAACAACCACCTCAACATTGCAAAACACCAGCAAATTCAACAACCTCAACATTTAAAAACACCAACAAATTCAACAACAACCTCAACATTGAAAAACAGCAACAACCTCAACATTGAAAAACACCAAGAAATTCAACAACAATCTCAACATTGAAAAGCACCAACAAATTCAACAACAACCTCAACATTGAAAAACAACAACAACCTCAACATTGAAAAACACCAACAAATTCAACAACAACCTCAACATTGAAAAACAACAACAACCTCAACATTGAAAAACACCAACAAATTCAACAACAACCTCAAAATTGAAAAACACCAACAAATTCAACAACGACCTCAACATTGAATTTCAACAACAAGCTCAACATTGAAAAACAACAACAAACTCAACATTGAAAAACACCAACAAATTCAACAACAACCTCAACATTGAAAAACAACAACAAGCTCAACATTGAAAAACAACAACAAATTCAACAACAACCTCAACATTTAAAAACACCAACAAATTCAACAACAACCTCAACATTGAAAAACAACAACAATCTCAACATTGAAAAACACCAACAAATTCAACAACAACCTCAACATTGAAAAACAGCAACAACCTCAACATTGAAAAACACCAACAAATTCAACAACAACCTCAACATTGAAAAACACCAACAAATTCAACAACAACCTCAACATTGAAAAACACCAACAAATTCAACAACAAACTCAACATTGAAAAACACCAACAAATTCAACAACAGCCTCAACATTGAAAAACAACAACAACCTCAACATTGAAAAACACCAACAAATTCAACAACAACCTCAACATTGAAAAGCACCAACAAATTCAACAACAACCTCAACATTGAAAAACAACAACAACCTCAACATTGACAAACACCAACAAATTCAACAACAACCTCAACATTGAAAAACAACAACAAACTCAACATTGAAAAACACCAACAAATTCAACAACAACCTCAACATTGAAAAACAACAACAACCTCAACATTGAAAAACACCAACAAATTCAACAACAACCTCAACATTGAAAAACAACAACAACCTCAACATAGAAAAACACCAACAAATTCAAAAACAACCTCAACATTGAAAAACACCAACAAATTCAACAACAACCTCAACATTGAAAAACACCAACAAATACAACAACATCCTCGAAATTGAAAAACACCAACAAATTCAACAACAAACTCAAAATTGAAAAACACCAATAAATTCAACAACAACCTCATCATTGTAAAACAACAACAACCTCAACATTGAAAAACACCAACAATTTCAACAACAACCTCAACATTGAAAAGCACCAACAAATTCAACAACAACCTCGAAATTGAAAAACACCAACAAATACAACAACAACCTCAACATTGAAAAACAACAACAACCTCAACATTGTAAAACAGCAACAAATTCAACAACAACCTCAACATTGAAAAACAACAACCACCTCAACATTGCAAAACACCAGCAAATTCAACAACAACCTCAACATTTAAAAACACCAACAAATTCAACAACAACCTCAACATTGAAAAACAGCAACAACCTCAACATTGAAAAACACCAAGAAATTCAACAACAATCTCAACATTGAAAAGCACCAACAAATTCAACAACAACCTCAACATTGAAAAACAACAACAACCTCAACATTGAAAAACACCAACAAATTCAACAACAACCTCAACATTGAAAAACAACAACAACCTCAACATTGAAAAACACCAACAAATTCAACAGCAACCTCAAAATTGAAAAACACCAACAAATTGAACAACGACCTCAACATTGAATTTCAACAACAACCTCAACATTGAAAAACAACAACAAACTCAACATTGAAAAACACCAACAAATTCAACAACAACCTCAACATTGAAAAACAACAACAACCTCAACATTGAAAAACAACAACAAATTCAACAACAACCTCAACATTTAAAAACACCAACAAATTCAACCACAACCTCAACATTGAAAAACAACAACAATCTCAACATTGAAAAACACCAACAAATTCAACAACAACCTCAACATTGAAAAACAGCAACAACCTCAACATTGAAAAACACCAACAAATTCAACAACAACCTCAACATTGAAAAACACCAACAAATTCAACAACAACCTCAACATTGAAAAACACCAACAAATTCAACAACAAACTCAACATTGAAAAACACCAACAAATTCAACAACAACCTCAACATTGAAAAACAACAACAACCTCAACATTGAAAAACACCAACAAATTCAACAACAACCTCAACATTGAAAAGCACCAACAAATTCAACAACAACCTCAACATTGAAAAACAACAACAACCTCAACATTGACAAACACCAACAAATTCAACAACAACCTCAACATTGAAAAACAACAACAAACTCAACATTGAAAAACACCAACAAATTCAACAACAACCTCAACATTGAAAAACAACAACAACCTCAACATTGAAAAACACCAACAAATTCAACAACAACCTCAACATTGACAAACACCAACAAATTCAACAACAACCTCAACATTGAAAAACAACAACAACCTAAACATTGAAAAACACCAACAAATTCAACAACAACCTCAACATTGAAAAACAACAACAACCTCAACATTGAAAAACACCAACAAATTCAACAACAACCTCAACATTGAAAAACACCAACAAATTCAACTACAACCTCAGCATTGAAAAACAACAACAACCTCAACATTGAAAAAGACCAACAAATTCAACAACAACCTCAACATTGTAAAACAACAACAACCTCAACATTGAAAAACACCAACAAATTCAACAACAACCTCATCTTTGAAAAACAACAACAACCTCATCATGGAAAAACACCAACAAATTCAACAACAACCTCAACATTGAAAAACAAAAACATCCTCAAAATTGAAAAACACCAACAAATTCAACAACAACCCCAACATTTAAAAACAACAACAAACTCAGCATTGAAAAACACCAACAAATTCAACAACAACCTCAACATTGAAAAACACCAGCAAATTCAACAAGAACCTCAACATTGAAAAACACCAACAAACTCAACAACAACCTCAACATTGAAAAACAACAACAACCTCAACATTGAAAAACACCAACAAATTCAACAACAACCTCAACATTGAAAAACACCAACAAATTCAACAACAACCTGAACATTGAAAAACACCAACAACCTCAACATTGAAAAACACCAACAAATTCAACAACAACCTCAACATTGAAAAACAACAACAACCTCAACATTGAAAAACACCAACAAATTCAACAACAACCTCAGCATTGAAAAACAACAACAAACTAAACTTTGAAAAACACCAACAAATTCAACAACAACCTCAACATTGAAAAACAACAACAACCTCAACATAGAAAAACACCAACAAATTCAAAAACAACCTCAACATTGAAAAACACCAACAAATTCAACAACAACCTCAACATTGAAAAACACCAACAAATTCAACAACAACCTCGAAATTGAAAAACACCAACAAATTCAACAACAAACTCAACATTGAAAAACACCAATAAATTCAACAACAACCTCAACATTGAAAAACAACAACAACCTCAACATTGAAAAATACCAACAATTTCAACAACAACCTCAACATTGAAAAGCACCAACAAATTCAACAACAACCTCGAAATTGAAAAACACCAACAAATACAACAACAACCTCAACATTGAAAAACAACAACAACCTCAACATTGTAAAACAGCAACAAATTCAACAACAACCTCAACATTGAAAAACAACAACCACCTCAACATTGCAAAACACCAGCAAATTCAACAACAACCTCAACATTTAAAAACACCAACAAATTCAACAACAACCTCAACATTGAAAAACAGCAGCAACCTCAACAGTGAAAAACACCAAGAAATTCAACAACAATCTCAACATTGAAAAGCACCAACAAATTCAACAACAACCTCAACATTGAAAAACAACAACAACCTCAACATTGAAAAACACCAACAAATTCAACAACAACCTCAACATTGAAAAACAACAACAACCTCAACATTGAAAAACACCAACAAATTCAACAACAACCTCAAAATTGAAAAACACCAACAAATTCAACAACGACCTCAACATTGAATTTCAACAACAACCTCAACATTGAAAAACAACAACAAACTCAACATTGAAAAACACCAACAAATTCAACAACAACCTCAACATTTAAAAACACCAACAAATTCAACAACAACCTCAACATTGAAAAACAACAACAATCTCAACATTGAAAAACACCAACAAATTCAACAACAACCTCAACATTGAAAAACAGCAACAACCTCAACATTGAAAAACACCAACAAATTCAACAACAACCTCAACATTGAAAAACACCAACAAATTCAACAACAACCTCAACATTGAAAAACACCAACAAATTCAACAACAAACTCAACATTGAAAAACACCAACAAATTCAACAACAACCTCAACATTGAAAAACAACAACAACCTCAACATTGAAAAACACCAACAAATTCAACAACAACCTCAACATTGAAAAGCACCAACAAATTCAACAACAACCTCAACATTGAAAAACAGCAACAACCTCAACATTGACAAACACCAACAAATTCAACAACAACCTCAACATTGAAAAACAACAACAAACTCAACATTGAAAAACACCAACAAATTCAACAACAACCTCAACATTGAAAAACAACAACAACCTCAACATTGAAAAACACCAACAAATTCAACAACAACCTCAACATTGAAAAACAACAACAACCTCAACATAGAAAAACACCAACAAATTCAAAAACAACCTCAACATTGAAAAACACCAACAAATTCAACAACAACCTCAACATTGAAAAACACCAACAAATTCAACAACAACCTCGAAATTGAAAAACACCAACAAATTCAACAACAACCTCAACATTGAAAAACAACAACAACCTCAACATTGAAAAACACCAACAAATTCAACAACAACCTCAACATTGAAAAACACCAACAAATTCAACTACAACCTCAGCATTGAAAAACAACAACAACCTCAACATTGAAAAAGACCAACAAATTCAACAACAACCTCAACATTGTAAAACAACAACAACCTCAACATTGAAAAACACCAACAAATTCAACAACAACCTCATCTTTGAAAAACAACAACAACCTCATCATGGAAAAACACCAACAAATTCAACAACAACCTCAACATTGAAAAACAAAAACATCCTCAAAATTGAAAAACACCAACAAATTCAACAACAACCCCAACATTTAAAAACAACAACAACCTCAGCATTGAAAAACACCAACAAATTCAACAACAACCTCAACATTGAAAAACACCAGCAAATTCAACAAGAACCTCAACATTGAAAAACACCAACAAACTCAACAACAACCTCAACATTGAAAAACAACAACAACCTCAACATTGAAAAACACCAACAAATTCAACAACAACCTCAACATTGAAAAACACCAACAAATTCAACAACAACCTGAACATTGAAAAACACCAACACCCTCAACATTGAAAAACACCAACAAATTCAACAACAACCTCAACATTGAAAAACAACAACAACCTCAACATTGAAAAACACCAACAAATTCAACAACAACCTCAGCATTGAAAAACAACAACAAACTAAACTTTGAAAAACACCAACAAATTCAACAACAACCTCAACATTGAAAAACAACAACAACCTCAACATAGAAAAACACCAACAAATTCAAAAACAACCTCAACATTGAAAAACACCAACAAATTCAACAACAACCTCAACATTGAAAAACACCAACAAATTCAACAACAACCTCGAAATTGAAAAACACCAACAAATTCAACAACAAACTCAACATTGAAAAACACCAATAAATTCAACAACAACCTCAACGTTGAAAAACAACAACAACCTCAACATTGAAAAACACCAACAATTTCAACAACAACCTCAACATTGAAAAGCACCAACAAATTCAACAACAACCTCGAAATTGAAAAACACCAACAAATACAACAACAACCTCAACATTGAAAAACAACAACAACCTCAACATTGTAAAACAGCAACAAATTCAACAACAACCTCAACATTGAAAAACAACAACCACCTCAACATTGCAAAACACCAGCAAATTCAACAACAACCTCAACATTTAAAAACACCAACAAATTCAACAACAACCTCAACATTGAAAAACAGCAGCAACCTCAACATTGAAAAACACCAAGAAATTCAACAACAATCTCAACATTGAAAAGCACCAACAAATTCAACAACAACCTCAACATTGAAAAACAACAACAACCTCAACATTGAAAAACACCAACAAATTCAACAACAACCTCAACATTGAAAAACAACAACAACCTCAACATTGAAAAACACCAACAAATTCAACAACAACCTCAAAATTGAAAAACACCAACAAATTCAACAACGACCTCAACATTGAATTTCAACAACAACCTCAACATTGAAAAACAACAACAAACTCAACATTGAAAAACACCAACAAATTCAACAACAACCTCAACATTTAAAAACACCAACAAATTCAACAACAACCTCAACATTGAAAAACAACAACAATCTCAACATTGAAAAACACCAACAAATTCAACAACAACCTCAACATTGAAAAACAGCAACAACCTCAACATTGAAAAACACCAACAAATTCAACAACAACCTCAACATTGAAAAACACCAACAAATTCAACAACAACCTCAACATTGAAAAACACCAACAAATTCAACAACAAACTCAACATTGAAAAACACCAACAAATTCAACAACAACCTCAACATTGAAAAACAACAACAACCTCAACATTGAAAAACACCAACAAATTCAACAACAACCTCAACATTGAAAAGCACCAACAAATTCAACAACAACCTCAACATTGAAAAACAACAACAACCTCAACATTGACAAACACCAACAAATTCAACAACAACCTCAACATTGAAAAACAACAACAAACTCAACATTGAAAAACACCAACAAATTCAACAACAACCTCAACATTGAAAAACAACAACAACCTCAACATTGAAAAACACCAACAAATTCAACAACAACCTCAACATTGAAAAACAACAACAACCTCAACATAGAAAAACACCAACAAATTCAAAAACAACCTCAACATTGAAAAACGCCAACAAATTCAACAACAACCTCAACATTGAAAAACACCAACAAATTCAACAACAACCTCGAAATTGAAAAACACCAACAAATTCAACAACAACCTCAACATTGAAAAACAACAACAACCTCAACATTGAAAAACACCAACAAATTCAACAACAACCTCAACATTGAAAAACACCAACAAATTCAACTACAACCTCAGCATTGAAAAACAACAACAACCTCAACATTGAAAAAGACCAACAAATTCAACAACAACCTCAACATTGTAAAACAACAACAACCTCAACATTGAAAAACACCAACAAATTCAACAACAACCTCATCTTTGAAAAACAACAACAACCTCATCATGGAAAAACACCAACAAATTCAACAACAACCTCAACATTGAAAAACAAAAACATCCTCAAAATTGAAAAACACCAACAAATTCAACAACAACCCCAACATTTAAAAACAACAACAACCTCAGCATTGAAAAACACCAACAAATTCAACAACAACCTCAACATTGAAAAACAACAGCAAATTCAACAAGAACCTCAACATTGAAAAACACCAACAAACTCAACAACAACCTCAACATTGAAAAACAACAACAACCTCAACATTGAAAAACACCAACAAATTCAACAACAACCTCAACATTGAAAAACACCAACAAATTCAACAACAACCTGAACATTGAAAAACACCAACAACCTCAACATTGAAAAACACCAACAAATTCAACAACAACCTCAACATTGAAAAACAACAACAACCTCAACATTGAAAAACACCAACAAATTCAACAACAACCTCAGCATTGAAAAACAACAACAAACTAAACTTTGAAAAACACCAACAAATTCAACAACAACCTCAACATTGAAAAACAACAACAACCTCAACATAGAAAAACACCAACAAATTCAAAAACAACCTCATCATTGAAAAACACCAACAAATTCAACAACAACCTCAACATTGAAAAACACCAACAAATTCAACAACAACCTCGAAATTGAAAAACACCAACAAATTCAACAACAAACTCAACATTGAAAAACACCAATAAATTCAACAACAACCTCAACATTGAAAAACAACAACAACCTCAACATTGAAAAACACCAACAATTTCAACAACAACCTCAACATTGAAAAGCACCAACAAATTCAACAACAACCTCGAAATTGAATAACACCAACAAATACAACAACAACCTCAACATTGAAAAACAACAACAACCTCAACATTGTAAAACAGCAACAAATTCAACAACAACCTCAACATTGAAAAACAACAACCACCTCAACATTGCAAAACACCAGCAAATTCAACAACAACCTCAACATTTAAAAACACCAACAAATTCAACAACAACCTCAACATTGAAAAACAGCAGCAACCTCAACATTGAAAAACACCAAGAAATTCAACAACAATCTCAACATTGAAAAGCACCAACAAATTCAACAACAACCTCAACATTGAAAAACAACAACAACCTCAACATTGAAAAACACCAACAAATTCAACAACAACCTCAACATTGAAAAACAACAACAACCTCAACATTGAAAAACACCAACAAATTCAACAACAACCTCAAAATTGAAAAACACCAACAAATTCAACAACGACCTCAACATTGAATTTCAACAACAACCTCAACATTGAAAAACAACAACAAACTCAACATTGAAAAACACCAACAAATTCAACAACAACCTCAACATTTAAAAACACCAACAAATTCAACAACAACCTCAACATTGAAAAACAACAACAATCTCAACATTGAAAAACACCAACAAATTCAACAACAACCTCAACATTGAAAAACAGCAACAACCTCAACATTGAAAAACACCAACAAATTCAACAACAACCTCAACATTGAAAAACACCAACAAATTCAACAACAACCTCAACATTGAAAAACACCAACAAATTCAACAACAAACTCAACATTGAAAAACACCAACAAATTCAACAACAACCTCAACATTGAAAAACAACAACAACCTCAACATTGAAAAACACCAACAAATTCAACAACAACCTCAACATTGAAAAGCACCAACAAATTCAACAACAACCTCAACATTGAAAAACAACAACAACCTCAACATTGACAAACACCAACAAATTCAACAACAACCTCAACATTGAAAAACAACAACAAACTCAACATTGAAAAACACCAACAAATTCAACAACAACCTTAACATTGAAAAACAACAACAACCTCAACATTGAAAAACACCAACAAATTCAACAACAACCTCAACATTGAAAAACAACAACAACCTCAACATAGAAAAACACCAACAAATTCAAAAACAACCTCAACATTGAAAAACACCAACAAATTCAACAACAACCTCAACATTGAAAAACACCAACAAATTCAACAACAACCTCGAAATTGAAAAACACCAACAAATTCAACAACAAACTCAACATTGAAAAACACCAATAAATTCAACAACAACCTCAACATTGAAAAACAACAACAACCTCAACATTGAAAAACACCAACAATTTCAACAACAACCTCAACATTGAAAAGCACCAACAAATTCAACAACAACCTCGAAATTGAAAAACAACAACAAATAAAACAACAACATCAACATTGAAAAACAACAACAACCTCAACATTGTAAAACAGCAACAAATTCAACAACAACCTCAACATTGAAAAACAACAACCACCTCAACATTGCAAAACACCAGCAAATTCAACAACAACCTCAACATTTAAAAACACCAACAAATTCAACAACAACCTCAACATTGAAAAACAGCAACAACCTCAACATTGAAAAACACCAAGAAATTCAACAACAATCTCAACATTGAAAAGCACCAACAAATTCAACAACAACCTCAACATTGAAAAACAACAACAACCTCAACATTGAAAAACACCAACAAATTCAACAACAACCTCAACATTGAAAAACAACAACAACCTCAACATTGAAAATCACCAACAAATTCAACAACAACCTCAAAATTGAAAAACACCAACAAATTCAACAACGACCTCAACATTGAATTTCAACAACAAGCTCAACATTGAAAAACAACAACAAACTCAACATTGAAAAACACCAACAAATTCAACAACAACCTCAACATTGAAAAACAACAACAACCTCAACATTGAAAAACAACAACAAATTCAACAACAACCTCAAAATTTAAAAACACCAACAGATTCAACAACAACCTCAACATTGAAAAACAACAACAATCTCAACATTGAAAAACAGCAACAAATTCAACAACAACCTCAACATTGAAAAACAGCAACAACCTCAACATTGAAAAACACCAACAAATTCAACAACAACCTCAACATTGAAAAACACCAACAAATTCAACAACAACCTCAACATTGAAAAACACCAACAAATTCAACAACAAACTCAACATTGAAAAAAACCAACAAATTCAACAACAACCTCAACATTGAAAAACAACAACAACCTCAACATTGAAAAACACCAACAAATTCAACAACAACCTCAACATTGAAAAGCACCAACAAATTCAACAACAACCTCAACATTGAAAAACAACAACATCCTCAACATTGACAAACACCAACAAATTCAACAACAACCTCAACATTGAAAAACAACAACAAACTCAACATTGAAAAACACCAACAAATTCAACAATAACCTCAACATTGAAAAACAACAACAACCTCAACATTGAAAAACACCAACAAATTCAACAACAACCTCAACATTGAAAAACACCAACAAATTCAACAACAACCTCAACATTGAAAAACAACAACAGCCTAAACATTGAAAAACACCAACAAATTCAACAACAACCTCAACATTGAAGAACAACAACAACCTCAACATTGAAAAACACCAACAAATTCAACAACAACCTCAACATTGAAAAACACCAACAAATTCAACTACAACCTCAGCATTGAAAAACAACAACAACCTCAACATTGAAAAACACCAACAAATTCAACAACAACCTCAACATTGAAAAACAACAACAACCTCAACATTGAAAAACACCAACAAATTCAACAACAACCTCAAAATTGAAAAACACCAACAAATTCAACAACGACCTCAACATTGAATTTCAACAACAACCTCAACATTGAAAAACAACAACAAACTCAACATTGAAAAACACCAACAAATTCAACAACAACCTCAACATTTAAAAACACCAACAAATTCAACAACAACCTCAACATTGAAAAACAACAACAACCTCAACATTGAAAAACACCAACAAATTCAACAACAACCTCAACATTGAAAAACAATAGCAACCTCAACATTGAAAAACACCAGCAAATTCAACAACAACTTCAACATTGAAAAACACCAACAAATTCAACAACAACCTCGAAATTGAAAAACACCAACAAATACAACAACAACCTCAACATTGAAAAACAACAACAACCTCAACATTGAAAAACAGCAACAAATTCAACAACAACCTCAACATTGAAAAACACCAACAAATTCAAAAACAACCTCAACATTGAAAAACACCAACAAATTCAACAACAACCTCAACATTGAAAAACACCAACAAACTCAACAACAACCTCAACATTGAAAAATAACAACAACCTCAACATTGAAAAACACCAACAACTTCAACAACAACATCAACATTGAAAAACACCAACAAATTCAACAACAAACTCAAGATTGAAAAACACCCACAAATTCAACAACCTCAAAATTGAAAAGCAACAACAACCTCATCATTGAAAAACACCAACAAATTCAACAACAACCTCAACATTGAAAAACACCAACAAATTCAACAACAACCTCAACATTGAAAAACAACAACAACCTCAACATTGAAAAACACCAACAAATTCAACAACAACCTCAACATTGAAAAACAACAGCAACCTCAACATTGAAAAACACCAACAAATTCAACAACAACCTCAACATTGAAAAACAACAACAAACTCAACATTGAAAAACACCAACAAATTCAACAACAACCTCAACATTGAAAAACAACAACAACCTCAACATTGAAAAAGACCAACAAATTCAACAATAACCTCAACATTGAAAAACAACAACAACCTCAACATTGAAAAACACCAACAAATTCAACAACAACCTCAACATTGAAAAACACCAACAAATTCAACAACAACCTCAACATTGAAAAACAACAAGAACCTCAACATTGAAAAACACCAACAAATTCAACAACAACCTCAACATTGAAAAACAACATCAACCTCAACATTGAAAAACACCAACAAATTCAACAACAACCTCAGCATTGAAAAACAACAACAACCTCAACATTGAAAAACACCAACAAATTCAACAACAACCTCAACATTGAAAAACAACAACAACCTCAACATTGAAAAACACCAACAAATTCAACAACAACTTCAACATTGAAAAACACCAACAAATTCAACAACAACCTCGAAATTGAAAAACACCAACAAATTCAACAACAACCTCAACATTGAAAAACAAAAACAAATTCAACAACAACCTCAAAATTGAAAAACAACAACAACCTCAACATTGAAAAACACTAACAAATTCAACAGCAACCTCAACATTTAAAAACACCAACAATTTCAACAACAACCTCAACATTGAAAAACAACAACAATCTCAACATTGAAAAACACGAACAAATTCAACAACAACCTCAACATTGAAAAACAGCAACAACCTCAACATTGAAAAACACCAACAAATTCAACAACAACTTCAACATTGAAAAACACCAACAAATTCAACAACAACGTCGACATTGAAAAACACCATCAAATTCAACAACAACCTCAACATTGAAAAACAACAACAACCTCAACATTGAAAAACACCAACAAATTCAACAAAAACCTCAACATTGAAAACACCAACAAATTCAACAACAACCTCAACATTTAAAAACGCCAACAAATTTAACAACAACCTCAACATTGAAAAACAACAACCTCAACATTGAAAAACACCAACAAATTCAGCAAAAAATTCAACATAGAAAAACACCAACAAATTCAACAACAACCCCGACGTTGAAAAACACCAACAAATTCAACAACAACCTCATCTTTGAAAAACAACAACATCCTCATCATGGAAAAACACCAACAAATTCAACAACAACCTCAACATTGAAAAACAAAAACATCCTCAAAATTGAAAAACACCAACAAATTCAACAACAACCCCAACATTTAAAAACAACAACAACCTCAGCATTGTAAAACACCAACAAATTCAACAACAACCTCAACATTGAAAAATACCAGCAAATTCAACAAGAACCTCAACATTGAAAAACACCAACAAACTCAACAACAACCTCAACATTGAAAAACAACAACAACCTCAACATTGAAAAACACCAACAAATTCAACAACAACCTCAACATTGAAAAACACCAAAAAATTCAACAACAACCTGAACATTGAAAAACACCAACAACCTCAACATTGAAAAACACCAACAAATTCAACAACAACCTCAACATTGAAAAACAACAACAACCTCAACATTGAAAAACACCAACAAATTCAACAACAACCTCAGCATTGAAAAACAACAACAAACTAAACATTGAAAAACACCAACAAATTCAACAACAACCTCAACATTGAGAAACAACAACAACCTCAACATAGAAAAACACCAACAAACTCAAAAACAACCTCAACATTGAAAAACACCAACAAATTCAACAACAACCTCAACATTGAAAAACACCAACAAATTCAACAACAACCTCGAAATTGAAAAACACCAACAAATTCAACAACAAACTCAACATTGAAAAACACCAATAAATTCAACAACAACCTCAACATTGAAAAACAACAACAACCTCAACATTGAAAAACACCAACAATTTCAACAACAACCTCAACATTGAAAAGCACCAACAAATTGAACAACAACCTCGAAATTGAAAAACACCAACAAATACAACAACAACCTCAACATTGAAAAACAACAACAACCTCAACATTGAAAAACAGCAACAAATTCAACAAAAACCTCAACATTGAAAAACAAAAACATCCTCAAAATTGAAAAACACCAACAAATTCAACAACAACCCCAACATTTAAAAACAACAACAACCTCAGCATTGAAAAACACCAACAAATTCAACAACAACCTCAACATTGAAAAAGACCAGCAAATTCAACAAGAACCTCAGCATTGAAAAACACCAACAAACTCAACAACAACATCAACATTGAAAAACAACAACAACCTCAACATTGAAAAACACCAACAAATTCAACAACAACCTCAACATTGAAAAACACCAACAAATTCAACAACAACCTCAACATTGAAAAACAACAACAACCTCAACATTGAAAAACACCAACAAATTCAACAACAACCTCAGCATTGAAAAACACCAACAAATTCAACAACAACCTCAGCATTGAAAAACAACAACAACCTCAACATTGAAAAACACCAACAAATTCAACAACAACCTCAACATTGAAAAACAACAACAACCTCAACATTGAAAAACACCAACAAATTCAACAACAACTTCAACATTGAAAAACACCAACAAATTCAACAACAACCTCGAAATTGAAAAACACCAACAAATTCAACAACAACCTCAACATTGAAAAACAAAAACAAATTCAACAACAACCTCAAAATTGAAAAACAACAACAACCTCAACATTGAAAAACACCAACAAATTCAACAGCAACCTCAACATTTAAAAACACCAACAATTTCAACAACAACCTCAACATTGAAAAACAACAACAATCTCAACATTGAAAAACACGAACAAATTCAACAACAACCTCAACATTGAAAAACAGCAACAACCTCAACATTGAAAAACACCAACAAATTCAACAACAACTTCAACATTGAAAAACACCAACAAATTCAACAACAACGTCGACATTGAAAAACACCATCAAATTCAACAACAACCTCAACATTGAAAAACAACAACAACCTCAACATTGAAAAACACCAACAAATTCAACAAAAACCTCAACATTGAAAACACCAACAAATTCAACAACAACCTCAACATTTAAAAACGCCAACAAATTCAACAACAACCTCAACATTGAAAAACAACAACCTCAACATTGAAAAACACCAACAAATTCAGCAAAAAATTCAACATACAAAAACACCAACAAATTCAACAACAACCCCGACGTTGAAAAACACCAACAAATTCAACAACAACCTCATCTTTGAAAAACAACAACTTCCTCATCATGGAAAAACACCAACAAATTCAACAACAACCTCAACATTGAAAAACAAAAACATCCTCAAAATTGAAAAACACCAACAAATTCAACAGCAACCCCAACATTTAAAAACAACAACAACCTCAGCATTGTAAAACACCAACAAATTCAACAACAACCTCAACATTGAAAAACACCAGCATATCAACAAGAACCTCAACATTGAAAAACACCAACAAACTCAACAACAACCTCAACATTGAAAAACAACAACAACCTCAACATTGAAAAACACCAACAAATTCAACAACAACCTCAACATTGAAAAACACCAAAAAATTCAACAACAACCTGAACATTGAAAAACACCAACAACCTCAACATTGAAAAACACCAACAAATTCAACAACAACCTCAACATTGAAAAACAACAACAACCTCAACATTGAAAAACACCAACAAATTCAACAACAACCTCAGCATTGAAAAACAACAACAAACTAAACATTGAAAAACACCAACAAATTCAACAACAACCTCAACATTGAAAAACAACAACAACCTCAACATAGAAAAACACCAACAAATTCAAAAACAACCTCAACATTGAAAAACACCAACAAATTCAACAACAACCTCAACATTGAAAAACACCAACAAATTCAACAACAACCTCGAAATTGAAAAACACCAACAAATTCAACAACAAACTCAACATTGAAAAACACCAATAAATTCAACAACAACCTCAACATTGAAAAACAACAACAACCTCAACATTGAAAAACACCAACAATTTCAACAACAACCTCAACATTGAAAAGCACCAACAAATTCAACAACAACCTCGAAATTGAAAAACATCAACAAATACAACAACAACCTCAACATTGAAAAACAACAACAACCTCAACATTGAAAAACAGCAACAAATTCAACAACAACCTCAACATTGAAAAACAAAAACATCCTCAAAATTGAAAAACACCAACAAATTCAACAACAACCCCAACATTTAAAAACAACAACAACCTCAGCATTGAAAAACACCAACAAATTCAACAACAACCTCAACATTGAAAAAGACCAGCAAATTCAACAAGAACCTCAACATTGAAAAACACCAACAAACTCAACAACAACATCAACATTGAAAAACAACAACAACCTCAACATTGAAAAACACCAACAAATTCAACAACAACCTCAACATTGAAAAACACCAACAAATTCAACAACAACCTGAACATTGAAAAACACCAACAACCTCAACATTGAAAAACACCAACAAATTCAACAACAACCTCAACATTGAAAAACAACAACAACCTCAACATTGAAAAACACCAACAAATTCAACAACAACCTCAGCATTGAAAAACAACAACAAACTAAACATTGAAAAACACCAACAAATTCAACAACAACCTCAACATTGAAAAACAACAACAACCTCAACATAGAAAAACACCAACAAATTCAAAAACTACCTCAACATTGAAAAACACCAACAAATTCAACAACAACCTCAACATTGAAAAACACCAACAAATTCAACAACAACCTCGAAATTGAAAAACACCAACAAATTCAACAACAAACTCAACATTGAAAAACACCAATAAATTCAACAACAACCTCAACATTGAAAAACAACAACAACCTCAACATTGAAAAACACCAACTATTTCAACAACAACCTCAAAATTGAAAAGCACCAACAAATTCAACAACAACCTCGAAATTGAAAAACACCAACAAATACAACAACAACCTCAAAATTGAAAAACACCAACAAATTCAACAACGACCTCAACATTGAATGTCAACAACAAGCTCAACATGGAAAAACAACAACAAACTCAACATTGAAAAACACCAACAAATTCAACAACAACCTCAACATTGAAAAACAAAAACAACCTCAACATTGAAAAACAACAACAAATTCAACAACAACCTCAAAATTTAAAAACACCAACAAATTCAACAACAACCTCAACATTGAAAAACAACAACAATCTCAACATTGAAAAACACCAACAAATTCAACAACAACCTCAACATTGAAAAACAGCAACAACCTCAACATTGAAAAACACCAACAAATTCAACAACAACCTCAACATTGAAAAACACCAACAAATTCAACAACAACCTCAACATTGAAAAACAACAACAACCTCAACATTGAAAAACACCAACAATTTCAACAACAACCTCAACATTGAAAAGCACCAACAAATTCAACAACAACCTCGAAATTGAAAAACACCAACAAATACAACAACAACCTCAACATTGAAAAACAACAACAACCTCAACATTGTAAAACAGCAACAAATTCAACAACAACCTCAACATTGAAAAACAACAACCACCTCAACATTGCAAAACACCAGCAAATTCAACAACAACCTCAACATTTAAAAACACCAACAAATTCAACAACAACCTCAACATTGAAAAACAGCAGCAACCTCAACATTGAAAAACACCAAGAAATTCAACAACAATCTCAACATTGAAAAGCACCAACAAATTCAACAACAACCTCAACATTGAAAAACAACAACAACCTCAACATTGAAAAACACCAACAAATTCAACAACAACCTCAACATTGAAAAACAACAACAACCTCAACATTGAAAAACACCAACAAATTCAACAACAACCTCAAAATTGAAAAACACCAACAAATTCAACAACGACCTCAACATTGAATTTCAACAACAACGTCAACATTGAAAAACAACAACAAACTCAACATTGAAAAACACCAACAAATTCAACAACAACCTCAACATTGAAAAACACCAACAAATTCAACAACAACCTCAACATTGAAAAACAACAACAATCTCAACATTGAAAAACACCAACAAATTCAACAACAACCTCAACATTGAAAAACAGCAACAACCTCAACATTGAAAAACACCAACAAATTCAACAACAACCTCAACATTGAAAAACACCAACAAATTCAACAACAACCTCAACATTGAAAAACACCAACAAATTCAACAACAAACTCAACATTGAAAAACACCAACAAATTCAACAACAACCTCAACATTGAAAAACAACAACAACCTCAACATTGAAAAACACCAACAAATTCAACAACAACCTCAACATTGAAAAGCACCAACAAATTCAACAACAACCTCAACATTGAAAAACAACAACAACCTCAACATTGACAAACACCAACAAATTCAACAACAACCTCAACATTGAAAAACACCAACAAACTCAACATTGAAAAACACCAACAAATTCAACAACAACCTTAACATTGAAAAACAACAACAACCTCAACATTGAAAAACACCAACAAATTCAACAACAACCTCAACATTGAAAAACAACAACAACCTCAACATAGAAAAACACCAACAAATTCAAAAACAACCTCAACATTGAAAAACACCAACAAATTCAACAACAACCTCAACATTGAAAAACACCAACAAATTCAACAACAACCTCGAAATTGAAAAACACCAACAAATTCAACAACAAACTCAACATTGAAAAACACCAATAAATTCAACAACAACCTCAACATTGAAAAACAACAACAACCTCAACATTGAAAAACACCAACAATTTCAACAACAACCTCAACATTGAAAAGCACCAACAAATTCAACAACAACCTCGAAATTGAAAAACAACAACAAATACAACAACAACATCAACATTGAAAAACAACAACAACCTCAACATTGTAAAACAGCAACAAATTCAACAACAACCTCAACATTGAAAAACAACAACCACCTCAACATTGCAAAACACCAGCAAATTCAACAACAACCTCAACATTTAAAAACACCAACAAATTCAACAACAACCTCAACATTGAAAAACAGCAACAACCTCAACATTGAAAAACACCAAGAAATTCAACAACAATCTCAACATTGAAAAGCACCAACAAATTCAACAACAACCTCAACATTGAAAAACAACAACAACCTCAACATTGAAAAACACCAACAAATTCAACAACAACCTCAACATTGAAAAACAACAACAACCTCAACATTGAAAATCACCAACAAATTCAACAACAACCTCAAAATTGAAAAACACCAACAAATTCAACAACGACCTCAACATTGAATTTCAACAACAAGCTCAACATTGAAAAACAACAACAAACTCAACATTGAAAAACACCAACAAATTCAACAACAACCTCAACATTGAAAAACAACAACAACCTCAACATTGAAAAACAACAACAAATTCAACAACAACCTCAAAATTTAAAAACACCAACAGATTCAACAACAACCTCAACATTGAAAAACAACAACAATCTCAACATTGAAAAACACCAACAAATTCAACAACAACCTCAACATTGAAAAACAGCAACAACCTCAACATTGAAAAACACCAACAAATTCAACAACAACCTCAACATTGAAAAACACCAACAAATTCAACAACAACCTCAACATTGAAAAACACCAACAAATTCAACAACAAACTCAACATTGAAAAAAACCAACAAATTCAACAACAACCTCAACATTGAAAAACAACAACAACCTCAACATTGAAAAACACCAACAAATTCAACAACAACCTCAACATTGAAAAGCACCAACAAATTCAACAACAACCTCAACATTGAAAAACAACAACATCCTCAACATTGACAAACACCAACAAATTCAACAACAACCTCAACATTGAAAAACAACAACAAACTCAACATTGAAAAACACCAACAAATTCAACAATAACCTCAACATTGAAAAACAACAACAACCTCAACATTGAAAAACACCAACAAATTCAACAACAACCTCAACATTGAAAAACACCAACAAATTCAACAACAACCTCAACATTGAAAAACAACAACAACCTAAACATTGAAAAACACCAACAAATTCAACAACAACCTCAACATTGAAGAACAACAACAACCTCAACATTGAAAAACACCAACAAATTCAACAACAACCTCAACATTGAAAAACACCAACAAATTCAACTACAACCTCAGCATTGAAAAACAACAACAACCTCAACATTGAAAAACACCAACAAATTCAACAACAACCTCAACATTGAAAAACAATAGCAACCTCAACATTGAAAAACACCAGCAAATTCAACAACAACTTCAACATTGAAAAACACCAACAAATTCAACAACAACCTCGAAATTGAAAAACACCAACAAATACAACAACAACCTCAACATTGAAAAACAACAACAACCTCAACATTGAAAAACAGCAACAAATTCAACAACAACCTCAACATTGAAAAACACCAACAAATTCAAAAACAACCTCAACATTGAAAAACACCAACAATTTCAACAACAACCTCAACATTGAAAAACACCAACAAACTCAACAACAACCTCAACATTGAAAAATAACAACAACCTCAACATTGAAAAACACCAACAACTTCAACAACAACATCAACATTGAAAAACACCAACAAATTCAACAACAAACTCAAGATTGAAAAACACCCACAAATTCAACAACCTCAAAATTGAAAAGCAACAACAACCTCATCATTGAAAAACACCTACAAATTCAACAACAACCTCAACATTGAAAAACACCAACAAATTCAACAACAACCTCAACATTGAAAAACAACAACAACCTCAACATTGAAAAACACCAACAAATTCAACAACAACCTCAACATTGAAAAACAACAGCAACCTCAACATTGAAAAACACCAACAAATTCAACAACAACCTCAACATTGAAAAACAACAACAAACTCAACATTGAAAAACACCAACAAATTCAACAACAACCTCAACATTGAAAAACAACAACAACCTCAACATTGAAAAAGACCAACAAATTCAACAATAACCTCAACATTGAAAAACAACAACAACCTCAACATTGAAAAACACCAACAAATTCAACAACAACCTCAACATTGAAAAACACCAACAAATTCAACAACAACCTCAACATTGAAAAACAACAAGAACCTCAACATTGAAAAACACCAACAAATTCAACAACAACCTCAACATTGAAAAACAACAACAACCTCAACATTGAAAAACACCAACAAATTCAACAACAACCTCAGCATTGAAAAACAACAACAACCTCAACATTGAAAAACACCAACAAATTCAACAACAACCTCAACATTGAAAAACAACAACAACCTCAACATTGAAAAACACCAACAAATTCAACAACAACTTCAACATTGAAAAACACCAACAAATTCAACAACAACCTCGAAATTGAAAAACACCAACAAATTCAACAACAACCTCAACATTGAAAAACAAAAACAAATTCAACAACAACCTCAAAATTGAAAAACAACAACAACCTCAACATTGAAAAACACTAACAAATTCAACAGCAACCTCAACATTTAAAAACACCAACAATTTCAACAACAACCTCAACATTGAAAAACAACAACAATCTCAACATTGAAAAACACGAACAAATTCAACAACAACCTCAACATTGAAAAACAGCAACAACCTCAACATTGAAAAACACCAACAAATTCAACAACAACTTCAACATTGAAAAACACCAACAAATTCAACAACAACGTCGACATTGAAAAACACCATCAAATTCAACAACAACCTCAACATTGAAAAACAACAACAACCTCAACATTGAAAAACACCAACAAATTCAACAAAAACCTCAACATTGAAAACACCAACAAATTCAACAACAACCTCAACATTTAAAAACGCCAACAAATTCAACAACAACCTCAACATTGAAAAACAACAACCTCAACATTGAAAAACACCAACAAATTCAGCAAAAAATTCAACATAGAAAAACACCAACAAATTCAACAACAACCCCGACGTTGAAAAACACCAACAAATTCAACAACAACCTCATCTTTGAAAAACAACAACATCCTCATCATGGAAAAACACCAACAAATTCAACAACAACCTCAACATTGAAAAACAAAAACATCCTCAAAATTGAAAAACACCAACAAATTCAACAACAACCCCAACATTTAAAAACAACAACAACCTCAGCATTGTAAAACACCAACAAATTCAACAACAACCTCAACATTGAAAAATACCAGCAAATTCAACAAGAACCTCAACATTGAAAAACACCAACAAACTCAACAACAACCTCAACATTGAAAAACAACAACAACCTCAACATTGAAAAACACCAACAAATTCAACAACAACCTCAACATTGAAAAACACCAAAAAATTCAACAACAACCTGAACATTGAAAAACACCAACAACCTCAACATTGAAAAACACCAACAAATTCAACAACAACCTCAACATTGAAAAACAACAACAACCTCAACATTGAAAAACACCAACAAATTCAACAACAACCTCAGCATTGAAAAACAACAACAAACTAAACATTGAAAAACACCAACAAATTCAACAACAACCTCAACATTGAGAAACAACAACAACCTCAACATAGAAAAACACCAACAAATTCAAAAACAACCTCAACATTGAAAAACACCAACAAATTCAACAACAACCTCAACATTGAAAAACACCAACAAATTCAACAACAACCTCGAAATTGAAAAACACCAACAAATTCAACAACAAACTCAACATTGAAAAACACCAATAAATTCAACAACAACCTCAACATTGAAAAACAACAACAACCTCAACATTGAAAAACACCAACAATTTCAACAACAACCTCAACATTGAAAAGCACCAACAAATTGAACAACAACCTCGAAATTGAAAAACACCAACAAATACAACAACAACCTCAACATTGAAAAACAACAACAACCTCAACATTGAAAAACAGCAACAAATTCAACAACAACCTCAACATTGAAAAACAAAAACATCCTCAAAATTGAAAAACACCAACAAATTCAACAACAACCCCAACATTTAAAAACAACAACAACCTCAGCATTGAAAAACACCAACAAATTCAACAACAACCTCAACATTGAAAAAGACCAGCAAATTCAACAAGAACCTCAGCATTGAAAAACACCAACAAACTCAACAACAACATCAACATTGAAAAACAACAACAACCTCAACATTGAAAAACACCAACAAATTCAACAACAACCTCAACATTGAAAAACACCAACAAATTCAACAACAACCTCAACATTGAAAAACAACAACAACCTCAACATTGAAAAACACCAACAAATTCAACAACAACCTCAGCATTGAAAAACACCAACAAATTCAACAACAACCTCAGCATTGAAAAACAACAACAACCTCAACATTGAAAAACACCAACAAATTCAACAACAACCTCAACATTGAGAAACAACAACAACCTCAACATTGAAAAACACCAACAAATTCAACAACAACTTCATCATTGAAAAACACCAACAAATTCAACAACAACCTCGAAATTGAAAAACACCAACAAATTCAACAACAACCTCAACATTGAAAAACAAAAACAAATTCAACAACAACCTCAAAATTGAAAAACAACAACAACCTCAACATTGAAAAACACCAACAAATTCAACAGCAACCTCAACATTTAAAAACACCAACAATTTCAACAACAACCTCAACATTGAAAAACAACAACAATCTCAACATTGAAAAACACGAACAAATTCAACAACAACCTCAACATTGAAAAACAGCAACAACCTCAACATTGAAAAACACCAACAAATTCAACAACAACTTCAACATTGAAAAACACCAACAAATTCAACAACAACGTCGACATTGAAAAACACCATCAAATTCAACAACAACCTCAACATTGAAAAACAACAACAACCTCAACATTGAAAAACACCAACAAATTCAACAAAAACCTCAACATTGAAAACACCAACAAATTCAACAACAACCTCAACATTTAAAAACGCCAACAAATTCAACAACAACCTCAACATTGAAAAACAACAACCTCAACATTGAAAAACACCAACAAATTCAGCAAAAAATTCAACATAGAAAAACACCAACAAATTCAACAACAACCCCGACGTTGAAAAACACCAACAAATTCAACAACAACCTCATCTTTGAAAAACAACAACATCCTCATCATGGAAAAACACCAACAAATTCAACAACAACCTCAACATTGAAAAACAAAAACATCCTCAAAATTGAAAAACACCAACAAATTCAACAGCAACCCCAACATTTAAAAACAACAACAACCTCAGCATTGTAAAACACCAACAAATTCAACAACAACCTCAACATTGAAAAACACCAGCATATCAACAAGAACCTCAACATTGAAAAACACCAACAAACTCAACAACAACCTCAACATTGAAAAACAACAACAACCTCAACATTGAAAAACACCAACAAATTCAACAACAACCTCAACATTGAAAAACACCAAAAAATTCAACAACAACCTGAACATTGAAAAACACCAACAACCTCAACATTGAAAAACACCAACAAATTCAACAACAACCTCAACATTGAAAAACAACAACAACCTCAACATTGAAAAACACCAATAAATTCAACAACAACCCCAACATTTAAAAACAACAACAACCTCAGCATTGAAAAACACCAACAAATTCAACAACAACCTCAACATTGAAAAACACCAACAAATTCAACAACAACCTCAGCATTGAAAAACAACAACAAACTAAACATTGAAAAACACCAACAAATTCAACAACAACCTCAACATTGAAAAACAACAACAACCTCAACATAGAAAAACACCAACAAATTCAAAAACAACCTCAACATTGAAAAACACCAACAAATTCAACAACAACCTCAACATTGAAAAACACCAACAAATTCAACAACAACCTCGAAATTGAAAAACACCAACAAATTCAACAACAAACTCAACATTGAAAAACACCAATAAATTCAACAACAACCTCAACATTGAAAAACAACAACTACCTCAACATTGAAAAACACCAACAATTTCAACAACAACCTCAACATTGAAAAGCACCAACAAATTCAACAACAACCTCGAAATTGAAAAACATCAACAAATACAACAACAACCTCAACATTGAAAAACAACAACAACCTCAACATTGAAAAACAGCAACAAATTCAACAACAACCTCAACATTGAAAAACAAAAACATCCTCAAAATTGAAAAACACCAACAAATTCAACAACAACCCCAACATTTAAAAACAACAACAACCTCAGCATTGAAAAACACCAACAAATTCAACAACAACCTCAACATTGAAAAAGACCAGCAAATTCAACAAGAACCTCAACATTGAAAAACACCAACAAACTCAACAACAACATCAACATTGAAAAACAACAACAACCTCAACATTGAAAAACACCAACAAATTCAACAACAACCTCAACATTGAAAAACACCAACAAATTCAACAACAACCTGAACATTGAAAAACACCAACAACCTCAACATTGAAAAACACCAACAAATTCAACAACAACCTCAACATTGAAAAACAACAACAACCTCAACATTGAAAAACACCAACAAATTCAACAACAACCTGAGCATTGAAAAACAACAACAAACTAAACATTGAAAAACACCAACAAATTCAACAACAACCTCAACATTGAAAAACAACAACAACCTCAACATAGAAAAACACCAACAAATTCAAAAACTACCTCAACATTGAAAAACACCAACAAATTCAACAACAACCTCAACATTGAAAAACACCAACAAATTCAACAACAACCTCGAAATTGAAAAACACCAACAAATTCAACAACAAACTCAACATTGAAAAACACCAATAAATTCAACAACAACCTCAACATTGAAAAACAACAACAACCTCAACATTGAAAAACACCAACAATTTCAACAACAACCTCAAAATTGAAAAGCACCAACAAATTCAACAACAACCTCGAAATTGAAAAACACCAACAAATACAACAACAACCTCAAAATTGAAAAACACCAACAAATTCAACAACGACCTCAACATTGAATTTCAACAACAAGCTCAACATGGAAAAACAACAACAAACTCAACATTGAAAAACACCAACAAATTCAACAACAACCTCAACATTGAAAAACAAAAACAACCTCAACATTGAAAAACAACAACAAATTCAACAACAACCTCAAAATTTAAAAACACCAACAAATTCAACAACAACCTCAACATTGAAAAACAACAACAATCTCAACATTGAAAAACACCAACAAATTCAACAACAACCTCAACATTGAAAAACAGCAACAACCTCAACATTGAAAAACACCAACAAATTCAACAACAACCTCAACATTGAAAAACACCAACAAATTCAACAACAACCTCAACATTGAAAAACACCAACAAATTCAACAACAAACTCAACATTGAAAAACACCAACAAATTCAACAACAACCTCAACATTGAAAAACAACAACAACCTCAACATTGAAAAACACCAACAAATTCAACAACAACCTCAACATTGAAAAGCACCAACAAATTCAACAACAACCTCAACATTGAAAAACAACAACAACCTCAACATTGACAAACACCAACAAATTCAACAACAACCTCAACATTGAAAAACAACAACAAACTCAACATTGAAAAACACCAACAAATTCAACAATAACCTCAACATTGAAAAACAACAACAACCTCAACATTGAAAAACACCAACAAATTCAACAACAACCTCAACATTGAAAAACAACAACAACCTAAACATTGAAAAACACCAACAAATTCAACAACAACCTCAACATTGAAAAACAACAACAACCTCAACATTGAAAAACACCAACAAATTCAACAACAACCTCAACATTGAAAAACAACAACAACCTAAACATTGAAAAACACCAACAAATTCAACAACAACCTCAACATTGAAAAACAACAACAACCTCAACATTGAAAAACACCAACAAATTCAACAACAACCTCAACATTGAAAAACACCAACAAATTCAACTACAACCTCAGCATTGAAAAACAACAACAACCTCAACATTGAAAAACACCAACAAATTCAACAACAATCTCAACATTGAAAAACAACAACAACCTCAACATTGAAAAACACCAGCAAATTCAACAACAACTTCAACATTGAAAAACACCAACAAATTCAACAACAACCTCGAAATTGAAAAACACCAACAAATACAACAACAACCTCAACATTGAAAAACAACAACAACCTCGACATTGAAACACAGCAACAAATTCAACAACAACCTCAACATTGAAAAACACCAACAAATTCAAAAACAACCTCAACATTGAAAAACACCAACAAATTCAACAACAACCTCAACATTGAAAAACACCAACAAACTCAACAACAACCTCAACATTGAAAAATAACAACAACCTCAACGTTGAAAAACACCAACAACTTCAACAACAACATCAACATTGAAAAACACCAACAAATTCAACAACAAACTCAAGATTGAAAAACACCCACAAATTCAACAACCTCAAAATTGAAAAGCAACAACAACCTCATCATTGAAAAACACCAACAAATTCAACAACAACCTCAACATTGAAAAACACCAACAAATTCAACAACAACCTCAACATTGAAAAACAACAACAACCTCAACATTGAAAAACACCAACAAATTCAACAACAACCTCAACATTGAAAAACAACAGCAACCTCAACATTGAAAAACACCAACAAATTCAACAACAACCTCAACATTGAAAAACAGCAACAAACTCAACATTGAAAAACACCAACAAATTCAACAACAACCTCAACATTGAAAAACAACAACAACCTCAACATTGAAAAAGACCAACAAATTCAACAATAACCTCAACATTGAAAAACAACAACAACCTCAACATTGAAAAACACCAACAAATTCAACAACAACCTCAACATTGAAAAACAACAAGAACCTCAACATTGAAAAACACCAACAAATTCAACAACAACCTCAACATTGAAAAACAACAACAACCTCAACATTGAAAAACACCAACAAATTCAACAACAACCTCAGCATTGAAAAACACCAACAAATTCAACAACAACCTCAGCATTGAAAAACAACAACAACCTCAACATTGAAAAACACCAACAAATTCAACAACAACCTCAACATTGAAAAACAACAACAACCTCAACATTGAAAAACACCAACAAATTCAACAACAACTTCAACATTGAAAAACACCAACAAGTTCAACAACAACCTCGAAATTGAAAAACACCAACAAATTCAACAACAACCTCAACATTGAAAAACAAAAACAAATTCAACAACAACCTCAAAATTGAAAAACAACAACAACCTCAACATTGAAAAACACCAACAAATTCAACAGCAACCTCAACATTTAAAAACACCAACAATTTCAACAACAACCTCAACATTGAAAAACAACAACAATCTCAACATTGAAAAACACGAACAAATTCAACAACAACCTCAACATTGAAAAACAGCAACAACCTCAACATTGAAAAACACCAACAAATTCAACAACAACTTCAACATTGAAAAACACCAACAAATTCAACAACAACGTCGACATTGAAAAACACCATCAAATTCAACAACAACCTCAACATTGAAAAACAACAACAACCTCAACATTGAAAAACACCAACAAATTCAACAAAAACCTCAACATTGAAAACACCAACAAATTCAACAACAACCTCAACATTGAAAAACAACAACAACCTCAACATTGAAAAACACCAACAAATTCAGCAAAAAATTCAACATAGAAAAACACCAACAAATTCAACAACAACCCCGACGTTGAAAAACACCAACAAATTCAACAACAACCTCATCTTTGAAAAACAACAACATCCTCATCATGGAAAAACACCAACAAATTCAACAACAACCTCAACATTGAAAAACAAAAACATCCTCAAAATAGAAAAACACCAACAAATTCAACAACAACCCCAACATTTAAAAACAACAACAACCTCAGCATTGTAAAACACCAACAAATTCAACAACAACCTCAACATTGAAAAACACCAGCAAATTCAACAAGAACCTCAACATTGAAAAACACCAACAAACTCAACAACAACCTCAACATTGAAAAACAACAACAACCTCAACATTGAAAAACACCAAAAAATTCAACAACAACCTCAACATTGAAAAACACCAAAAAATTCAACAACAACCTGAACATTGAAAAACACCAACAACCTCAACATTGAAAAACACCAACAAATTCAACAACAACCTCAACATTGAAAAACAACAACAACCTCAACATTGAAAAACACCAACAAATTCAACAACAACCTCAGCATTGAAAAACAACAACAAACTAAACATTGAAAAACACCAACAAATTCAACAACAACCTCAACATTGAAAAACAACAACAACCTCAACATAGAAAAACACCAACAAATTCAAAAACAACCTCAACATTGAAAAACACCAACAAATTCAACAACAACCTCAACATTGAAAAACACCAACAAATTCAACAACAACCTCGAAATTGAAAAACACCAACAAATTCAACAACAAACTCAACATTGAAAAACACCAATAAATTCAACAACAACCTCAACATTGAAAAACAACAACAACCTCAACATTGAAAAACACCAACAATTTCAACAACAACCTCAACATTGAAAAGCACCAACAAATTCAACAACAACCTCGAAATTGAAAAACACCAACAAATACAACAACAACCTCAACATTGAAAAACAACAACAACCTCAACATTGAAAAACAGCAACAAATTCAACAACAACCTCAACACTGAAAAACAAAAACATCCTCAAAATTGAAAAACACCAACAAATTCAACAACAACCCCAACATTTAAAAACAACAACAACCTCAGCATTGAAAAACACCAACAAATTCAACAACAACCTCAACATTGAAAAAGACCAGCAAATTCAACAAGAACCTCAACATTGAAAAACACCAACAAACTCAACAACAACATCAACATTGAAAAACAACAACAACCTCAACATTGAAAAACACCAACAAATTCAACAACAACCTCAACATTGAAAAACACCAACAAATTCAACAACAACCTGAACATTGAAAAACACCAACAACCTCAACATTGAAAAACACCAACAAATTCAACAACAACCTCAACATTGAAAAACAACAACAACCTCAACATTGAAAAACACCAACAAATTCAACAACAACCTCAGCATTGAAAAACAACAACAAACTAAACATTGAAAAACACCAACAAATTCAACAACAACCTCAACATTGAAAAACAACAACAACCTCAACATAGAAAAACACCAACAAATTCAAAAACAACCTCAACATTGAAAAACACCAACAAATTCAACAACAACCTCAACATTGAAAAACACCAACAAATTCAACAACAACCTCGAAATTGAAAAACACCAACAAATTCAACAACAAACTCAACATTGAAAAACACCAATAAATTCAACAACAACCTCAACATTGAAAAACAACAACAACCTCAACATTGAAAAACACCAACAATTTCAACAACAACCTCAACATTGAAAAGCACCAACAAATTCAACAACAACCTCGAAATTGAAAAACACCAAGAAATACAACAACAACCTCAACATTGAAAAACAACAACAACCTCAACATTGAAAAACAGCAACAAATTCAACAACAACCTCAACATTGAAAAACAACAACCACCTCAACATTGCAAAACATCAGCAAATTCAACAACAACCTCAACATTTAAAAACACCAACAAATTCAACAACAACCTCAACATTGAAAAACAGCAACAACCTCAACATTGAAAAACACCAAGAAATTCAACAACAATCTCAACATTGAAAAGCACCAACAAATTCAACAACAACCTCAACATTGAAAAACAACAACAACCTCAACATTGAAAAACACCAACAAATTCAACAACAACCTCAACATTGAAAAACAACAACAACCTCAACATTGAAAAACACCAACAAATTCAACAACAACCTCAAAATTGAAAAACACCAACAAATTCAACAACGACCTCAACATTGAATTTCAACAACAACCTCAACATTGAAAAACAACAACAAACTCAACATTCAAAAACACCAACAAATTCAACAATAACCTCAACATTGAAAAACAACAACAACCTCAACATTGAAAAACAACAACAAATTCAACAACAACCTCAACATTTAAAAACACCAACAAATTCAACAACAACCTCAACATTGAAAAACAACAACAATCTCAACATTGAAAAACACCAACAAATTCAACAACAACCTCAACATTGAAAAACAGCAACAACCTCAACAATGAAAAACACCAACAAATTCAACAACAACCTCAACATTGAAAAACACCAACAATTTCAACAACAACCTCAACATTGAAAAAGACCAACAAATTCAACAACAAACTCAACATTGAAAAACACCAACAAATTCAACAACAACCTCAACATTGAAAAACAACAACAACCTCAACATTGAAAAACACCAACAAATTCAACAACAACCTCAACATTGAAAAGCACCAACAAATTCATCAACAACCTCAACATTGAAAAACAACAACAACCTCAACATTGACAAACACCAACAAATTCAACAACAACCTCAACATTGAAAAACAACAACAACCTCAACATTGAAAAACACCAACAAATTCAACAACAACCTCAACATTGAAAAACACCAACAAATTCAACAACAACCTCAACATTGAAAAACAACAACAACCTCAACATTGAAAAACACCAACAAATTCAACAACAACCTCAACATTGAAAAACACCAACAAATTCAACTACAACCTCAGCATTGAAAAACAACAACAACCTCAACATTGAAAAAGACCAACAAATTCAACAACAACCTCAACATTGAAAAACAACAAAAACCTCAACATTGAAAAACACCAACAAATTCAACAACAACTTCAACATTGAAAAACACCAACAAATTCAACAACAACCTCGAAATTGAAAAACACCAACAAATACAACAACAACCTCAACATTGAAAAACAACAACAACCTCAACATTTAAAAACAGCAACAAATTCAACAACAACCTCAACATTGAAAAACACCAACAAATTCAAAAACAACCTCAACATTGAAAAACACCAACAAATTCAACAACAACCTCAACATTGAAAAACACCAACAAACTCAACAACAACCTCAACATTGAAAAACACCAACAACTTCAACAACATCATCAACATTGAAAAACACCAACAAATTCAACAACAAACTCAAGATTGAAAAACACCCACAAATTCAACAACCTCAAAATTGAAAAGCAACAACAACCTCATCATTGAAAAACAACAACAAATTCAACAACAACCTCAACATTGAAAAACAACAACAACCTCAACATTGAAAAACACCAACAAATTCAACAACAACCTCAGCATTGAAAAACAACAACAAACTAAACATTGAAAAACACCAACAAATTCAACAACAACCTCAACATTGAAAAAAGCAACAAATTCAACAACAACCTCAACATTGAAAAACACCAACAAATTCAACAACAACCTCAACATTGAAAAACACCAACAAATTCAACAACAACCTCGAAATTGAAAAACACCAACAAATTCAACAACAAACTCAACATTGAAAAACACCAATAAATTCAACAACAACCTCAACATTGAAAAACAACAACAACCTCAACATTGAAAAACACCAACAATTTCAACAACAACCTCAACATTGAAAAGCACCAACAAATTCAACAACAACCTCGAAATTGAAAAACACCAACAAATACAACAACAACCTCAACATTGAAAAACAACAACAACCTCAACATTGAAAAACAGCAACAAATTCAACAACAACCTCAACATTGAAAAACAAAAACATCCTCAAAATTGAAAAACACCAACAAATTCAACAACAACCCCAACATTTAAAAACAACAACAACCTCAGCATTGAAAAACACCAACAAATTCAACAACAACCTCAACATTGAAAAACACCAGCAAATTCAACAAGAACCTCAACATTGAAAAACACCAACAAACTCAACAACAACATCAACATTGAAAAACAACAACAACCTCAACATTGAAAAACACCAACAAATTCAACAACAACCTCAACATTGAAAAACACCAACAAATTCAACAACAACCTGAACATTGAAAAACACCAACAACCTCAACATTGAAAAACACCAACAAATTCAACAACAACCTCAACATTGAAAAACAACAACAACCTCAACATTGAAAAACACCAACAAATTCAACAACAACCTCAGCATTGAAAAACAACAACAAACTAAACATTGAAAAACACCAACAAATTCAACAACAACCTCAACATTGAAAAACAACAACAACCTCAACATAGAAAAACACCAACAAATTCAAAAACAACCTCAACATTGAAAAACACCAACAAATTCAACAACAACCTCAACATTGAAAAACACCAACAAATTCAACAACAACCTCGAAATTGAAAAACACCAACAAATTCAACAACAAACTCAACATTGAAAAACACCAATAAATTCAACAACAACCTCAACATTGAAAAACAACAACAACCTCAACATTGAAAAACACCAACAATTTCAACAACAACCTCAACATTGAAAAGCACCAACAAATTCAACAACAACCTCGAAATTGAAAAACACCAACAAATACAACAACAACCTCAACATTGAAAAACAACAACAACCTCAACATTGAAAAACACCAACAAATTCAACAACAACCTCAACATTGAAAAACACCAACAAATTCAACAACAACCTGAACATTGAAAAACACCAACAACCTCAACATTGAAAAACACCAACAAATTCAACAACAACCTCAACATTGAAAAACAACAACAACCTCAACATTGAAAAACACCAACAAATTCAACAACAACCTCAGCATTGAAAAACAACAACAAACTAAACATTGAAAAACACCAACAAATTCAACAACAACCTCAACATTGAAAAACAACAACAACCTCAACATAGAAAAACACCAACAAATTCAAAAACAACCTCAACATTGAAAAACACCAACAAATTCAACCACCACCTCAACATTGAAAAACACCAACAAATTCAACAACAACCTCGAAATTGAAAAACACCAACAAATTCAACAACAAACTCAACATTGAAAAACACCAATAAATTCAACAACAACCTCAACATTGAAAAACAACAACAACCTCAACATTGAAAAACACCAACAATTTCAACAACAACCTCAACATTGAAAAGCACCAACAAATTCAACAACAACCTCGAAATTGAAAAACACCAAGAAATACAACAACAACCTCAACATTGAAAAACAACAACAACCTCAACATTGAAAAACAGCAACAAATTCAACAACAACCTCAACATTGAAAAACAACAACCACCTCAACATTGCAAAACACCAGCAAATTCAACAACAACCTCAACATTTAAAAACACCAACAAATTCAACAACAACCTCAACATTGAAAAACAGCAACAACCTCAACATTGAAAAACACCAAGAAATTCAACAACAATCTCAACATTGAAAAGCACCAACAAATTCAACAACAACCTCAACATTGAAAAACAACAACAACCTCAACATTGAAAAACACCAACAAATTCAACAACAACCTCAACATTGAAAAACAACAACAACCTCAACATTGAAAAACACCAACAAATTCAACAACAACCTCAAAATTGAAAAACACCAACAAATTCAACAACGACCTCAACATTGAATTTCAACAACAACCTCAACATTGAAAAACAACAACAAACTCAACATTGAAAAACACCAACAAATTCAACAATAACCTCAACATTGAAAAACAACAACAACCTCAACATTGAAAAACAACAACAAATTCAACAACAACCCCAACATTTAAAAACACCAACAAATTCAACAACAACCTCAACATTGAAAAACAACAACAATCTCAACATTGAAAAACACCAACAAATTCAACAACAACCTCAACATTGAAAAACAGCAACAACCTCAACAATGAAAAACACCAACAAATTCAACAACAACCTCAACATTGAAAAACACCAACAATTTCAACAACAACCTCAACATTGAAAAACACCAACAAATTCAACAACAAACTCAACATTGAAAAACACCAACAAATTCAACAACAACCTCAACATTGAAAAACAACAACAACCTCAACATTGAAAAACACCAACAAATTCAACAACAACCTCAACATTGAAAAGCACCAACAAATTCATCAACAACCTCAACATTGAAAAACAACAACAACCTCAACATTGACAAACACCAACAAATTCAACAACAACCTCAACATTGAAAAACAACAACAACCTCAACATTGAAAAACACCAACAAATTCAACAACAACCTCAACATTGAAAAACACCAACAAATTCAACAACAACCTCAACATTGAAAAACAACAACAACCTCAACATTGAAAAACACCAACAAATTCAACAACAACTTCAACATTGAAAAACACCAACAAATTCAACAACAACCTCGAAATTGAAAAACACCAACAAATACAACAACAACCTCAACATTGAAAAACAACAACAACCTCAACATTGAAAAACAGCAACAAATTCAACAACAACCTCAACATTGAAAAACACCAACAAATTCAAAAACAACCACAACATTGAAAAACACCAACAAATTCAACAACAACCTCAACATTGAAAAACACCAACAAACTCAACAACAACCTCAACATTGAAAAACACCAACAACTTCAACAACATCATCAACATTGAAAAACACCAACAAATTCAACAACAAACTCAAGATTGAAAAACACCCACAAATTCAACAACCTCAAAATTGAAAAGCAACAACAACCTCATCATTGAAAAACAACAACAAATTCAACAACAACCTCAACATTGAAAAACAACAACAACCTCAACATTGAAAAACACCAACAAATTCAACAACAACCTCAGCATTGAAAAACAACAACAAACTAAACATTGAAAAACACCAACAAATTCAACAACAACCTCAACATTGAAAAAAAGCAACAAATTCAACAACAACCTCAACATTGAAAAACACCAACAAATTCAACAACAACCTCAACATTGAAAAACACCAACAAATTCAACAACAACCTCGAAATTGAAAAACACCAACAAATTCAACAACAAACTCAACATTGAAAAACACCAATAAATTCAACAACAACCTCAACATTGAAAAACAACAACAACCTCAACATTGAAAAACACCAACAATTTCAACAACAACCTCAACATTGAAAAGCACCAACAAATTCAACAACAACCTCGAAATTGAAAAACACCAACAAATACAACAACAACCTCAACATTGAAAAACAACAACAACCTCAACATTGAAAAACAGCAACAAATTCAACAACAACCTCAACATTGAAAAACAAAAACATCCTCAAAATTGAAAAACACCAACAAATTCAACAACAACCCCAACATTTAAAAACAACAACAACCTCAGCATTGAAAAACACCAACAAATTCAACAACAACCTCAACATTGAAAAACACCAGCAAATTCAACAAGAACCTCAACATTGAAAAGCACCAACAAACTCAACAACAACATCAACATTGAAAAACAACAACAACCTCAACATTGAAAAACACCAACAAATTCAACAACAACCTCAACATTGAAAAACACCAACAAATTCAACAACAACCTGAACATTGAAAAACACCAACAACCTCAACATTGAAAAACACCAACAAATTCAACAACAACCTCAACATTGAAAAACAACAACAACCTCAACATTGAAAAACACCAACAAATTCAACAACAACCTCAGCATTGAAAAACAACAACAAACTAAACATTGAAAAACACCAACAAATTCAACAACAACCTCAACATTGAAAAACAACAACAACCTCAACATAGAAAAACACCAACAAATTCAAAAACAACCTCAACATTGAAAAACACCAACAAATTCAACAACAACCTCAACATTGAAAAACACCAACAAATTCAACAACAACCTCGAAATTGAAAAACACCAACAAATTCAACAACAAACTCAACATTGAAAAACACCAATAAATTCAACAACAACCTCAACATTGAAAAACAACAACAACCTCAACATTGAAAAACACCAACAATTTCAACAACAACCTCAACATTGAAAAGCACCAACAAATTCAACAACAACCTCGAAATTGAAAAACACCAACAAATACAACAACAACCTCAACATTGAAAAACAACAACAACCTCAACATTGAAAAACAGCAACAAATTCAACAACAACCTCAACATTGAAAAACAACAACCACCTCAACATTGCAAAACACCGGCAAATTCAACAACAACCTCAACATTTAAAAACACCAACAAATTCAACAACAACCTCAACATTGAAAAACAGCAACAACCTCAACATTGAAAAACACCAAGAAATTCAACAACAATCTCAACATTGAAAAGCACCAACAAATTCAACAACAACCTCAACATTGAAAAACAACAACAACCTCAACATTGAAAAACACCAACAAATTCAACAACAACCTCAACATTGAAAAACAACAACAACCTCAACATTGAAAAACTCCAACAAATTCAACAACAACCTCAAAATTGAAAAACACCAACAAATTCAACAACGACCTCAACATTGAATTTCAACAACAACCTCTACATTGAAAAACAACAACAAACTCAACATTGAAAAACACCAACAAATTCAACAACAACCTCAACATTGAAAAACAACAACAACCTCAACATTGAAAAACAACAACAAATTCAACAACAACCTCAACATTGAAAAACAACAACAATCTCAACATTGAAAAACACCAACAAATTCAACAACAACCTCAACATTGAAAAACAGCAACAACCTCAACATTGAAAAACACCAACAAATTCAACAACAACCTCAACATTGAAAAACACCAACAAATTCAACAACAACCTCAACATTGAAAAACACCAACAAACTCAACAACAAACTCAACATTGAAAAACACCAACAAATTCAACAACAACCTCAACATTGAAAAACAACAACAACCTCAACATTGAAAAACACCTACAAATTCAACAACAACCTCAACATTGAAAAGCACCAACAAATTCAACAACAACCTCAACATTGAAAAACAACAGCAACCTCAAAATTGACAAACACCAACAAATTCAACAACAACCTCAACATTGAAAAACAACAACAACCTCAACATTGAAAAACACCAACAAATTCAACAACAACCTCAACATTGAAAAACACCAACAAATTCAACTACAACCTCAGCATTGAAAAACAACAACAACCTCAACATTGAAAAAGACCAACAAATTCAACAACAACCTCAACATTGAAAAACAACAACAACCTCAACATTGAAAAACACCAACAAATTCAACAACAACTTCAACATTGAAAAACACCAACAAATTCAACAACAACCTCGAAATTGAAAAACACCAACAAATACAACAACAACCTCAACATTGAAAAACAACAACAACCTCAACATTGAAAAACAGCAACAAATTCAACAACAACCTCAACATTGAAAAACACCAACAAATTCAAAAACAACCTCAACATTGAAAAACACCAACAAATTCAACAACAACCTCAACATTGAAAAACACCAACAAACTCAACAACAACCTCAACATTGAAAAACACCAACAACTTCAACAACAACATCAACATTGAAAAACACCAACAAATTCAACAACAAACTCAAGATTGAAAAACACCCACAAATTCAACAACCTCAAAATTGAAAAGCAACAACAACCTCATCATTGAAAAACACCAACAAATTCAACAACAACCTCAACATTGAAAAACACCAACAAATTCAACAACAACCTCAACATTGAAAAACAACAACAACCTCAACATTGAAAAACACCAACAAATTCAACAACAACCTCAACATTGAAAAACAACAGCAACCTCAACATTGAAAAACACCAACAAATTCAACAACAACCTCAACATTGAAAAACAAAAACAAATTCAACAACAACATCAAAATTGAAAAACAACAACAACCTCAACATTGAAAAACACCAACAAATTCAACAGCAACCTCAACATTTAAAAACACCAACAATTTCAACAACAACCTCAACATTGAAAAACAGCAACAATCTCACATTGAAAAACACGAACAAATTCAACAACAACCTCAACATTGAAAAACAGCAACAACCTCAACATTGAAAAACACCAACAAATTCAACAACAACTTCAACATTGAAAAACACCAACAAATTCAAAAACAACGTCGACATTGAAAAACACCATCAAATTCAACAACAACCTCAACATTGAAAAACAACAACAACCTCAACATTGAAAAACACCAACAAATTCAACAAAAACCTCAACTTTGAAAACACCAACAAATTCAACAACAACCTCAACATTAAAAAACGCCAACAAATTCAACAACAACCTCAACATTGAAAAACAACAACCTCAACACTGAAAAAGACCAACAAATTCAGCAAAAAATTCAACATAGAAAAACACCAACAAATTCAACAACAACCCCGACGTTGAAAAACACCAACAAATTCAACAACAACCTCATCTTTGAAAAACAACAACAACCTCATCATGGAAAAACACCAACAAATTCAACAACAACCTCAACATTGAAAAACAAAAACATCCTCAAAATTGAAAAACACCAACAAATTCAACAACAACCCCAACATTTAAAAACAACAACAACCTCAGCATTGAAAAACACCAACAAATTCAACAACAACCTCAACATTGAAAAACACCAGCAAATTCAACACGAACCTCAACATTGAAAAACACCAACAAACTCAACAACAACCTCAACATTGAAAAACAACAACAACCTCAACATTGGAAAACACCAACAAATTCAACAACAACCTCAACATTGAAAAACACCAACAAATTCAACAACAACCTGAACATTGAAAAACACCAACAACCTCAACATTGAAAAACACCAACAAATTCAACAACAACCTCAACATTGAAAAACAACAACAACCTCAACATTGAAAAACACCAACAAATTCAACAACAACCTCAGCATTGAAAAACAACAACAAACTAAACATTGAAAAACACCAACAAATTCAACAACAACCTCAACATTGAAAAACAACAACCTCAACATAGAAAAACACCAACAAATTCAAAAACAACCTCAACATTGAAAAACACCAACAAATTCAACAACAACCTCAACATTGAAAAACACCAACAAATTCAACAACAACCTCGAAATTGAAAAACACCAACAAATTCAACAACAAACTCAACATTGAAACACAACAATAAATTCAACAACAACCTCAACATTGAAAAACAACAACAACCTCAACATTGAAAAACACCAACAATTTCAACAACAACCTCAACATTGAAAAGCACCAACAAATTCAACAACAACCTCGAAATTGAAAAACACCAACAAATACAACAACAACCTCAACATTGAAAAACAACAACAACCTCAACATTGAAAAACAGCAACAAATTCAACAACAACCTCAACATTGAAAAACAAAAACATCCTCAAAATTGAAAAACACCAACAAATTCAACAACAACCCCAACATTTAAAAACAACAACAACCTCAGCATTGAAAAACACCAACAAATTCAACAACAACCTCAACATTGAAAAACACCAGCAAATTCAACAAGAACATCAACATTGAAAAACACCAACAAACTCAACAACAACATCAACATTGAAAAACAACAACAACCTCAACATTGAAAAACACCAACAAATTCAACAACAACCTCAACATTGAAAAACACCAACAAATTCAACAACAACCTGAACATTGAAAAACACCAACAACCTCAACATTGAAAAACAGCAACAAATTCAACAACAACCTCAACATTGAAAAACAACAACAACCTCAAAATTGAAAAACACCAACAAATTCAACAACAACCTCAGCATTGAAAAACAACAACAAACTAAACATTGAAAAACACCAACAAATTCAACAACAACCTCAACATTGAAAAACACCAACAAATTCAACAACAACCTCGAAATTGAAAAACACCAACAAATTCAACAACAAACTCAACATTGAAAATCACCAATAAATTCAACAACAACCTCAAAATTGAAAAACAACAACAACCTCAACATTGAAAAACACCAACAATTTCAACAACAACCTCAACATTGAAAAGCACCAACAAATTCAACAACAACCTCGAAATTGAAAAACACCAACAAATACAACAACAACCTCAACATTGAAAAACAACAACAACCTCAACATTGAAAAACAGCAACAAATTCAACAACAACCTCAACATTGAAAAACAACAACCACCTCAACATTGCAAAACACCAGGAAATTCAACAACAACCTCAACATTTAAAAACACCAACAAATTCAACAACAACCTCAACATTGAAAAACAGCAACAACCTCAACATTGAAAAATACCAAGAAATTCAACAACAATCTCAACATTGAAAAGCACCAACAAATTCAACAACAACCTCAACATTGAAAAACAACAACAACCTCAACATTGAAAAACACCAACAAATTCAACAACAACCTCAACATTGAAAAACAACAACAACCTCAACATTGAAAAACACCAACAAATTCAACAACAACCTCAAAATTGAAAAACACCAACAAATTCAACAACGACCTCAACATTGAATTTCAACAACAACCTCAACATTGAAAAACAACAACAAACTCAACATTGAAAAACACCAACAAATTCAACAATAACCTCAACATTGAAAAACAACAACAACCTCAACATTGAAAAACAACAACAAATTCAACAACAACCTCAACATTTAAAAACACCAACAAATTCAACAACAACCTCAACATTGAAAAACAACAACAATCTCAACATTGAAAAACACCAACAAATTCAACAACAACCTCAACATTGAAAAACAGCAACAACCTCAACATTGAAAAACACCAACAAATTCAACAACAACCTCAACATTGAAAAACACCAACAAATTCAACAACAACCTCAACATTGAAAAACACCAACAAATTCAACAACAAACTCAACATTGAAAAACACCAACAAATTCAACAACAACCTCAACATTGAAAAACAACAACAACCTCAACATTGAAAAACACCAACAAATTCAACAACAACCTCAACATTGAAAAGCACCAACAAATTCAACAACAACCTCAACATTGAAAAACAACAACAACCTCAACATTGACAAACACCAACAAATTCAACAACAACCTCAACATTGAAAAACAACAACAACCTCAACATTGAAAAACACCAACAAATTCAACAACAACCTCAACATTGAAAAACACCAACAAATTCAACAACAACCTCAACATTGAAAAACAACAACAACCTCAACATTGAAAAACACCAACAAATTCAACAACAACCTCAACATTGAAAAACACCAACAAATTCAACTACAACCTCAGCATTGAAAAACAACAACAACCTCAACATTGAAAAAGACCAACAAATTCAACAACAACCTCAACGTTGAAAAAACAACAACAACCTCAACATTGAAAAACACCAACAAATTCAACAACAACTTCAACATTGAAAAACACCAACAAATTCAACAACAACCTCGAAATTGAAAAACACCAACAAATACAACAACAACCTCAACATTGAAAAACAACAACAACCTCAACATTGAAAAACAGCAACAAATTCAACAACAACCTCAACATTGAAAAACACCAACAAATTCAAAAACAACCTCAACATTGAAAAACACCAACAAATTCAACAACAACCTCAACTTTGAAAAACACCAACAAACTCAACAACAACCTCAACATTGAAAAACAACAACAACCTCAACATTGAAAAACACCAACAAATTCAACAACAACCTCAAAATTGAAAAACACCAACAAATTCAACAACGACCTCAACATTGAATTTCAGCAACAACCTCAACATTGAAAAACAACAACAAACTCAACATTGAAAAACACCAACAAATTCAACAATAACCTCAACATTGAAAAACAACAACAACCTCAACATTGAAAAACAACAACAACCTCAACATTGAAAAACACCAACAAATTCAACAACAACCTCAACATTGAAAAACAACAACAACCTCAACATTGAAAAACACCAACAAATTCAACAACAACCTCAAAATTGAAAAACACCAACAAATTCAACAACGACCTCAACATTGAATTTCAACAACAACCTCAACATTGAAAAACAACAACAAACTGAACATTGAAAAACACCAACAAATTCAACAATAACCTCAACATTGAAAAACAACAACAACCTCAACATTGAAAAACAACAACAAATTCAACAACAACCTCAACATTTAAAAACACCAACAAATTCAACAACAACCTCAACATTGAAAAACAACAACAATCTCAACATTGAAAAACACCAACAAATTCAACAACAACCTCAACATTGAAAAACAGCAACAACCTCAACATTGAAAAACACCAACAAATTCAACAACAACCTCAACATTGAAAAACACCAACAAATTCAACAACAACCTCAACATTGAAAAACACCAACAAATTCAACAACAAACTCAACATTGAAAAACACCAACAAATTCAACAACAACCTCAACATTGAAAAACAACAACAACCTCAACATTGAAAAACACCAACAAATTCAACAACAACCTCAACATTGAAAAGCACCAACAAATTCAACAACAACCTCAACATTGAAAAACAACAACAACCTCAACATTGACAAACACCAACAAATTCAACAACAACCTCAACATTGAAAAACAACAACAACCTCAACATTGAAAAACACCAACAAATTCAACAACAACCTCAACATTGAAAAACACCAACAAATTCAACAACAACCTCAACATTGAAAAACAACAACAACCTCAACATTGAAAAACACCAACAAATTCAACAACAACCTCAACATTGAAAAACACCAACAAATTCAACTACAACCTCAGCATTGAAAAACAACAACAACCTCAACATTGAAAAAGACCAACAAATTCAACAACAACCTCAACGTTGAAAAACAACAACAACCTCAACATTGAAAAACACCAACAAATTCAACAACAACTTCAACATTGAAAAACACCAACAAATTCAACAACAACCTCGAAATTGAAAAACACCAACAAATACAACAACAACCTCAACATTGAAAAACAACAACAACCTCAACATTGAAAAACAGCAACAAATTCAACAACAACCTCAACATTGAAAAACACCAACAAATTCAAAAACAACCTCAACATTGAAAAACACCAACAAATTCAACAACAACCTCAACTTTGAAAAACACCAACAAACTCAACAACAACCTCAACATTGAAAAACACCAACAACTTCAACAACATCATCAACATTGAAAAACACCAACAAATTCAACAACAAACTCAAGATTGAAAAACACCCACAAATTCAACAACCTCAAAATTGAAAAGCAACAACAACCTCATCATTGAAAAACACCAACAAATTCAACAACAACCTCAACATTGAAAAACAACAACAACCTCAACATTGAAAAACACCAACACATTCAACAACAACCTCAGCATTGAAAAACAACAACAAACTAAACATTGAAAAACACCAACAAATTCAACAACAACCTCAACATTGAAAAACAACAACAACCTCAACATAGAAAAACACCAACAAATTCAAAAACAACCTCAACATTGAAAAACACCAACAAATTCAACAACAACCTCAACATTGAAAAACACCAACAAATTCAACAACAACCTCGAAATTGAAAAACACCAACAAATTCAACAACAAACTCAACATTGAAAAACACCAATAAATTCAACAACAACCTCAACATTGAAAAACAACAACAACCTCAACATTGAAAAACACCAACAATTTCAACAACAACCTCAACATTGAAAAGCACCAACAAATTCAACAACAACCTCGAAATTGAAAAACACCAACAAATACAACAACAACCTCAACATTGAAAAACAACAACAACCTCAACATTGAAAAACAGCAACAAATTCAACAACAACCTCAACATTGAAAAACAAAAACATCCTCAAAATTGAAAAACACCAACAAATTCAACAACAACCCCAACATTTAAAAACAACAACAACCTCAGCATTGAAAAACACCAACAAATTCAACAACAACCTCAACATTGAAAAACACCAGCAAATTCAACAAGAACCTCAACATTGAAAAACACCAACAAACTCAACAACAACATCAACATTGAAAAACAACAACAACCTCAACATTGAAAAACACCAACAAATTCAACAACAACCTCAACATTGAAAAACACCAACAAATTCAACAACAACCTGAACATTGAAAAACACCAACAACCTCAACATTGAAAAACACCAACAAATTCAACAACAACCTCAACATTGAAAAACAACAACAACCTCAACATTGAAAAACACCAACAAATTCAACAACAACCTCAGCATTGAAAAACAACAACAAACTAAACATTGAAAAACACCAACAAATTCAACAACAACCTCAACATTGAAAAACAACAACAACCTCAACATAGAAAAACACCAACAAATTCAAAAACAACCTCAACATTGAAAAACACCAACAAATTCAACAACAACCTCAACATTGAAAAACACCAACAATTTCAAAAACAACCTCGAAATTGAAAAACACCAACAATTTCAACAACAACCTCAACATTGAAAAGCACCAACAAATTCAACAACAACCTCGAAATTGAAAAACACCAACAAATACAACAACAACCTCAACATTGAAAAACAACAACAACCTCAACATTGAAAAACAGCAACAAATTCAACAACAACCTCAACATTGAAAAACAAAAACATCCTCAAAATTGAAAAACACCAACAAATTCAACAACAACCCCAACATTTAAAAACAACAACAACCTCAGCATTGAAAAACACCAACAAATTCAACAACAACCTCAACATTGAAAAACACCAGCAAATTCAACAAGAACCTCAACATTGAAAAATACCAACAAACTCAACAACAACATCAACATTGAAAAACAACAACAACCTCAACATTGAAAAACACCAACAAATTCAACAACAACCTCAACATTGAAAAACACCAACAAATTCAACAACAACCTGAACATTGAAAAACACCAACAACCTCAACATTGAAAAGCACCAACAAATTCAACAACAACCTCAACATTGAAAAACAACAACAACCTCAACATTGAAAAACACCAACAAATTCAACAACAACCTCAGCATTGAAAAACAACAACAAACTAAACATTGAAAAACACCAACAAATTCAACAACAACCTCAACATTGAAAAACAACAACAACCTCAACATAGAAAAACACCAACAAATTCAAAAACAACCTCAACATTGAAAAACACCAACAAATTCAACAACAACCTCAACATTGAAAAACACCAGCAAATTCAACAACAACCTCGAAATTGAAAAACACCAACAAATTCAACAACAAACTCAACATTGAAAAACACCAATAAATTCAACAACAACCTCAACATTGAAAAACAACAACAACCTCAACATTGAAAAACACCAACAATTTCAACAACAACCTCAACATTCAAAAGCACCAACAAATTCAACAACAACCTCGAAATTGAAAAACACCAACAAATACAACAACAACCTCAACATTGAAAAACAACAACAACCTCAACATTGAAAAACAGCAACAAATTCAACAACAACCTCAACATTGAAAAACAACAACCACCTCAACATTGCAAAACACCAGCAAATTCAACAACAACCTCAACATTTAAAAACACCAACAAATTCAACAACAACCTCAACATTGAAAAACAGCAACAACCTCAACATTGAAAAACACCAAGAAATTCAACAACAATCTCAACATTGAAAAGCACCAACAAATTCAACAACAACCTCAACATTGAAAAACAACAACAACCTCAACATTGAAAAACACCAACAAATTCAACAACAACCTCAACATTGAAAAACAACAACAACTTCAACATTGAAAAACACCAACAAATTCAAAAACAACCTCAACATTGAAAAACACCAACAAATTCAACAACGACCTCAACATTGAATTTCAACAACAACCTCAACATTGAAAAACAACAACAAACTCAACATTGAAAAACACCAACAAATTCAACAATAACCTCAACATTGAAAAACAACAACAACCTCAACATTGAAAAACAACAACAAATTCAACAACAACCTCAACATTTAAAAACACCAACAAATTCAACAACAACCTCAACATTGAAAAACAACAACAATCTCAACATTGAAAAACACCAACAAATTCAACAACAACCTCAACATTGAAAAACAACAACAACCTCAACATTGAAAAACACCAACAAATTCAACAACAACCTCAACATTGAAAAACACCAACAAATTCAACTACAACCTCAGCATTGAAAAACAACAACAACCTCAACATTGAAAAAGACCAACAAATTCAACAACAACCTCAACATTGAAAAACACCAACAAATTCAACAACAACTTCAACATTGAAAAACACCAACAAATTCAACAACAACCTCGAAATTGAAAAACACCAACAAATACAACAACAACCTCAACATTGAAAAACAACAACAACCTCAACATTGAAAAACAGCAACAAATTCAACAACAACCTCAACATTGAAAAACACCAACAAATTCAAAAACAACCTCAGCATTGAAAAACACCAACAAATTCAACAACAACCTCAACATTGAAAAACACCAGCAAATTCAACAAGAACCTCAACATTGAAAAACACCAACAAACTCAACAACAACATCAACATTGAAAAACAACAACAAGCTCAACATTGAAAAACACCAACAAATTCAACAACAACCTCAACATTGAAAAACACCAACAAATTCAACAACAACTTGAACATTGAAAAACACCAACAACCTCAACATTGAAAAACACCAACAAATTCAACAACAACCTCAACATTGAAAAACAACAACAACCTCAACATTGAAAAACACCAACAAATTCAACAACAACCTCAGCATTGAAAAACAACAACAAACTAAACATTGAAAAACACCAACAAATTCAACAACAACCTCAACATTGAAAAACAACAACAACCTCAACATAGAAAAACACCAACAAATTCAAAAACAACCTCAACATTGAAAAACACCAACAAATTCAACAACAACCTCAACATTGAAAAACACCAACAAATTCAACAACAACCTCGAAATTGAAAAACACCAACAAATTCAACAACAAACTCAACATTGAAAAACACCAATAAATTCAACAACAACCTCAACATTGAAAAACAACAACAACCTCAACATTGAAAAACACCAACAATTTCAACAACAACCTCAACATTGAAAAGCACCAACAAATTCAACAACAACCTCGAAATTGAAAAACACCAACAAATACAACAACAACCTCAACATTGAAAAACAACAACAACCTCAACATTGAAAAACAGCAACAAATTCAACAACAACCTCAACATTGAAAAACAACAACCACCTCAACATTGCAAAACACCAGCAAATTCAACAACAACCTCAACATTTAAAAACACCAACAAATTCAACAACAACCTCAACATTGAAAAACAGCAACAACCTCAACATTGAAAAACACCAAGAAATTCAACAACAATCTCAACATTGAAAAGCACCAACAAATTCAACAACAACCTCAACATTGAAAAACAACAACAACCTCAACATTGAAAAACACCAACAAATTCAACAACAACCTCAACATTGAAAAACAACAACAACCTCAACATTGAAAAACACCAACAAATTAAACAACAACCTCAACATTGAAAAACACCAACAAATTCAACAACGACCTCAACATTGAATTTCAACAACAACCTCAACATTGAAAAACAACAACAAACTCAACATTGAAAAACACCAACAAATTCAACAATAACCTCAACATTGAAAAACAACAACAACCTCAACATTGAAAAACAACAACAAATTCAACAACAACCTCAACATTTAAAAACACCAACAAATTCAACAACAACCTCAACATTGAAAAACAACAACAATCTCAACATTGAAAAACACCAACAAATTCAACAACAACCTCAACATTGAAAAACAACAACAACCTCAACATTGAAAAACACCAACAAATTCAACAACAACCTCAACATTGAAAAACACCAACAAATTCAACTACAACCTCAGCATTGAAAAACAACAACAACCTCAACATTGAAAAAGACCAACAAATTCAACAACAACCTCAACATTGAAAAACACCAACAAATTCAACAACAACTTCAACATTGAAAAACACCAACAAATTCAACAACAACCTCGAAATTGAAAAACACCAACAAATACAACAACAACCTCAACATTGAAAAACAACAACAACCTCAACATTGAAAAACAGCAACAAATTCAACAACAACCTCAACATTGAAAAACACCAACAAATTCAAAAACAACCTCAACATTGAAAAACACCAACAAATTCAACAACAACCTCAACATTGAAAAACACCAACAAACTCAACAACAACCTCAACATTGAAAAACACCAACAACTTCAACAACAACATCAACATTGAAAAACACCAACAAATTCAACAACAAACTCAAGATTGAAAAACACCCACAAATTCAACAACCTCAAAATTGAAAAGCAACAACAACCTCATCATTGAAAAACACCAACAAATTCAACAACAACCTCAACATTGAAAAACAACAACAACCTCAACATTGAAAAACACCAACAAATTCAACAACAACCTCAGCATTGAAAAACAACAACAAACTAAACATTGAAAAACACCAACAAATTCAACAACAACCTCAACATTGAAAAACAACAACAACCTCAACATAGAAAAACACCAACAAATTCAAAAACAACCTCAACATTGAAAAACACCAACAAATTCAACAACAACCTCAACATTGAAAAACACCAACAAATTCAACAACAACCTCGAAATTGAAAAACACCAACAAATTCAACAACAAACTCAACATTGAAAAACACCAATAAATTCAACAACAACCTCAACATTGAAAAACAACAACAACCTCAACATTGAAAAACACCAACAATTTCAACAACAACCTCAACATTGAAAAGCACCAACAAATTCAACAACAACCTCGAAATTGAAAAACACCAACAAATACAACAACAACCTCAACATTGAAAAACAACAACAACCTCAACATTGAAAAACAGCAACAAATTCAACAACAACCTCAACATTGAAAAACAAAAACATCCTCAAAATTGAAAAACACCAACAAATTCAACAACAACCCCAACATTTAAAAACAACAACAACCTCAGCATTGAAAAACACCAACAAATTCAACAACAACCTCAACATTGAAAAACACCAGCAAATTCAACAAGAACCTCAACATTGAAAAACACCAACAAACTCAACAACAACATCAACATTGAAAAACAACAACAACCTCAACATTGAAAAACACCAACAAATTCAACAACAACCTCAACATTGAAAAACACCAACAAATTCAACAACAACCTGAACATTGAAAAACACCAACAACCTCAACATTGAAGAACACCAACAAATTCAGCAACAACCTCAACATTGAAAAACAACAACAACCTCAACATTGAAAAACACCAACAAATTCAACAACAACCTCAGCATTGAAAAACAACAACAAACTAAACATTGAAAAACACCAACAAATTCAACAACAACCTCAACATTGAAAAACAACAACAACCTCAACATAGAAAAACACCAACAAATTCAAAAACAACCTCAACATTGAAAAACACCAACAAATTCAACAACAACCTCAACATTGAAAAACACCAACAAATTCAACAACAACCTCGAAATTGAAAAACACCAACAAATTCAACAACAAACTCAACATTGAAAAACACCAATAAATTCAACAACAACCTCAACATTGAAAAACAACAACAACCTCAACATTGAAAAACACCAACAATTTCAACAACAACCTCAACACTGAAAAGCACCAACAAATTCAACAACAACCTCAACATTGAAAAACACCAACAAATACAACAACAACCTCAACATTGAAAAACAACAACAACCTCAACATTGAAAAACAGCAACAAATTCAACAACAACCTCAACATTGAAAAACAACAACCACCTCAACATTGCAAAACACCAGCAAATTCAACAACAACCTCAACATTTAAAAACACCAACAAATTCAACAACAACCTCAACATTGAAAAACAGCAACAACCTCAACATTGAAAAACACCAAGAAATTCAACAACAATCTCAACATTGAAAAGCACCAACAAATTCAAGAACAACCTCAACATTGAAAAACAACAACAACCTCAACATTGAAAAACACCAACAAATTCAACAACAACCTCAACATTGAAAAACAACAACAACCTCAACATTGAAAAACTCCAACAAATTCAACAACAACCTCAAAATTGAAAAACACCAACAAATTCAACAACGACCTCAACATTGAATTTCAACAACAACCTCAACATTGAAAAACAACAACAAACTCAACATTGAAAAACACCAACAAATTCAACAACAACCTCAACATTGAAAAACAACAACAACCTCAACATTGAAAAACAACAACAAATTCAACAACAACCTCAACATTTAAAAACACCAACAAATTCAACAACAACCTCAACATTGAAAAACAACAACAATCTCAACATTGAAAAACACCAACAAATTCAACAACAACCTCAACATTGAAAAACAGCAACAACCTCAACATTGAAAAACACCAACAAATTCAACAACAACCTCAACATTGAAAAACACCAACAAATTCAACAACAACCTCAACATTGAAAAACACCAACAAATTCAACAACAAACTCAACATTGAAAAACACCAACAAATTCAACAACAACCTCAACATTGAAAAACAACAACAACCTCAACATTGAAAAACACCTTCAAATTCAACAACAACCTCAACATTGAAAAGCACCAACAAATTCAACAACAACCTCAACATTGAAAAACAACAACAACCTCAACATTGACAAACACCAACAAATTCAACAACAACCTCAACATTGAAAAACAACAACAACCTCAACATTGAAAAACACCAAAAAATTCAACAACAACCTCAACATTGAAAAACACCAACAAATTCAACAACAACCTCAACATTGAAAAACAACAACAACCTCAACATTGAAAAACACCAACAAATTCAACAACAACCTCAACATTGAAAAACACCAACAAATTCAACTACAACCTCAGCATTGAAAAACAACAACAACCTCAACATTGAAAAAGACCAACAAATTCAACAACAACCTCAACATTGAAAAACAACAACAACCTCAACATTGAAAAACACCAACAAATTCAACAACAACTTCAACATTGAAAAACACCAACAAATTCAACAACAACCTCGAAATTGAAAAACACCAACAAATACAACAACAACCTCAACATTGAAAAACAACAACAACCTCAACATTGAAAAACAGCAACAAATTCAACAACAACCTCAACATTGAAAAACACCAACAAATTCAAAAACAACCTCAACATTGAAAAACACCAACAAATTCAACAACAACCTCAACATTGAAAAACACCAACAAACTCAACAACAACCTCAACATTGAAAAACACCAACAACTTCAACAACAACATCAACATTGAAAAACACCAACAAATTCAACAACAAACTCAAGATTGAAAAACACCCACAAATTCAACAACCTCAAAATTGAAAAGCAACAACAACCTCATCATTGAAAAACACCAACAAATTCAACAACAACCTCAACATTGAAAAACACCAACAAATTCAACAACAACCTCAACATTGAAAAACAACAACAACCTCAACATTGAAAAACACCAACAAATTCAACAACAACCTCAACATTGAAAAACAACAGCAACCTCAACATTGAAAAACACCAACAAATTCAACAACAACCTCAACATTGAAAAACAACAACAAACTCAACATTAAAAAACACCAACAAATTCAACAACAACCTCAACATTGAAAAACAACAACAACCTCAACATTGAAAAACACCAACAAATTCAACAATAACCTCAACATTCAAAAACAACAACAACCTCAACATTGAAAAACACCAACAAATTCAACAACAACCTCAACATTGAAAAACACCAGCAAATTCAACAAGAACCTCAACATTGAAAAACACCAACAAACTCAACAACAACATCAACATTGAAAAACAACAACAACCTCAACATTGAAAAACACCAACAAATTCAACAACAACCTCAACATTGAAAAACACCAACAAATTCAACAACAACCTGAACATTGAAAAACACCAACAACCTCAACATTGAAAAACACCAACAAATTCAACAACAACCTCAACATTGAAAAACAACAACAACCTCAACATTGAAAAACACCAACAAATTCAACAACAACCTCAGCATTGAAAAACAACAACAAACTAAACATTGAAAAACACCAACAAATTCAACAACAACCTCAACATTGAAAAACAACAACAACCTCAACATAGAAAAACACCAACAAATTCAAAAACAACCTCAACATTGAAAAACACCAACAAATTCAACAACAACCTCAACATTGAAAAACACCAACAAATTCAACAACAACCTCGAAATTGAAAAACACCAACAAATTCAACAACAAACTCAACATTGAAAAACACCAATAAATTCAACAACAACCTCAACATTGAAAAACAACAACAACCTCAACATTGAAAAACACCAACAATTTCAACAACAACCTCAACACTGAAAAGCACCAACAAATTCAACAACAACCTCGAAATTGAAAAACACCAACAAATACAACAACAACCTCAACATTGAAAAACAACAACAACCTCAACATTGAAAAACAGCAACAAATTCAACAACAACCTCAACATTGAAAAACAACAACCACCTCAACATTGCAAAACACCAGCAAATTCAACAACAACCTCAACATTTAAAAACACCAACAAATTCAACAACAACCTCAACATTGAAAAACAGCAACAACCTCAACATTGAAAAACACCAAGAAATTCAACAACAATCTCAACATTGAAAAGCACCAACAAATTCAAGAACAACCTCAACATTGAAAAACAACAACAACCTCAACATTGAAAAACACCAACAAATTCAACAACAACCTCAACATTGAAAAACAACAACAACCTCAACATTGAAAAACTCCAACAAATTCAACAACAACCTCAAAATTGAAAAACACCAACAAATTCAACAACGACCTCAACATTGAATTTCAACAACAACCTCAACATTGAAAAACAACAACAAACTCAACATTGAAAAACACCAACAAATTCAACAACAACCTCAACATTGAAAAACAACAACAACCTCAACATTGAAAAACAACAACAAATTCAACAACAACCTCAACATTTAAAAACACCAACAAATTCAACAACAACCTCAACATTGAAAAACAACAACAATCTCAACATTGAAAAACACCAACAAATTCAACAACAACCTCAACATTGAAAAACAGCAACAACCTCAACATTGAAAAACACCAACAAATTCAACAACAACCTCAACATTGAAAAACACCAACAAATTCAACAACAACCTCAACATTGAAAAACACCAACAAATTCAACAACAAACTCAACATTGAAAAACACCAACAAATTCAACAACAACCTCAACATTGAAAAACAACAACAACCTCAACATTGAAAAACACCTTCAAATTCAACAACAACCTCAACATTGAAAAGCACCAACAAATTCAACAACAACCTCAACATTGAAAAACAACAACAACCTCAACATTGACAAACACCAACAAATTCAACAACAACCTCAACATTGAAAAACAACAACAACCTCAACATTGAAAAACACCAAAAAATTCAACAACAACCTCAACATTGAAAAACACCAACAAATTCAACAACAACCTCAACATTGAAAAACAACAACAACCTCAACATTGAAAAACACCAACAAATTCAACAACAACCTCAACATTGAAAAACACCAACAAATTCAACTACAACCTCAGCATTGAAAAACAACAACAACCTCAACATTGAAAAAGACCAACAAATTCAACAACAACCTCAACATTGAAAAACAACAACAACCTCAACATTGAAAAACACCAACAAATTCAACAACAACTTCAACATTGAAAAACACCAACAAATTCAACAACAACCTCGAAATTGAAAAACACCAACAAATACAACAACAACCTCAACATTGAAAAACAACAACAACCTCAACATTGAAAAACAGCAACAAATTCAACAACAACCTCAACATTGAAAAACACCAACAAATTCAAAAACAACCTCAACATTGAAAAACACCAACAAATTCAACAACAACCTCAACATTGAAAAACACCAACAAACTCAACAACAACCTCAACATTGAAAAACACCAACAACTTCAACAACAACATCAACATTGAAAAACACCAACAAATTCAACAACAAACTCAAGATTGAAAAACACCCACAAATTCAACAACCTCAAAATTGAAAAGCAACAACAACCTCATCATTGAAAAACACCAACAAATTCAACAACAACCTCAACATTGAAAAACACCAACAAATTCAACAACAACCTCAACATTGAAAAACAACAACAACCTCAACATTGAAAAACACCAACAAATTCAACAACAACCTCAACATTGAAAAACAACAGCAACCTCAACATTGAAAAACACCAACAAATTCAACAACAACCTCAACATTGAAAAACAACAACAAACTCAACATTAAAAAACACCAACAAATTCAACAACAACCTCAACATTGAAAAACAACAACAACCTCAACATTGAAAAACACCAACAAATTCAACAATAACCTCAACATTCAAAAACAACAACAACCTCAACATTGAAAAACACCAACAAATTCAACAACAACCTCAACATTGAAAAACACCAGCAAATTCAACAAGAACCTCAACATTGAAAAACACCAACAAACTCAACAACAACATCAACATTGAAAAACAACAACAACCTCAACATTGAAAAACACCAACAAATTCAACAACAACCTCAACATTGAAAAACACCAACAAATTCAACAACAACCTGAACATTGAAAAACACCAACAACCTCAACATTGAAAAACACCAACAAATTCAACAACAACCTCAACATTGAAAAACAACAACAACCTCAACATTGAAAAACACCAACAAATTCAACAACAACCTCAGCATTGAAAAACAACAACAAACTAAACATTGAAAAACACCAACAAATTCAACAACAACCTCAACATTGAAAAACAACAACAACCTCAACATAGAAAAACACCAACAAATTCAAAAACAACCTCAACATTGAAAAACACCAACAAATTCAACAACAACCTCAACATTGAAAAACACCAACAAATTCAACAACAACCTCGAAATTGAAAAACACCAACAAATTCAACAACAAACTCAACATTGAAAAACACCAATAAATTCAACAACAACCTCAACATTGAAAAACAACAACAACCTCAACATTGAAAAACACCAACAATTTCAACAACAACCTCAACACTGAAAAGCACCAACAAATTCAACAACAACCTCGAAATTGAAAAACACCAACAAATACAACAACAACCTCAACATTGAAAAACAACAACAACCTCAACATTGAAAAACAGCAACAAATTCAACAACAACCTCAACATTGAAAAACAACAACCACCTCAACATTGCAAAACACCAGCAAATTCAACAACAACCTCAACATTTAAAAACACCAACAAATTCAACAACAACCTCAACATTGAAAAACAGCAACAACCTCAACATTGAAAAACACCAAGAAATTCAACAACAATCTCAACATTGAAAAGCACCAACAAATTCAAGAACAACCTCAACATTGAAAAACAACAACAACCTCAACATTGAAAAACACCAACAAATTCAACAACAACCTCAACATTGAAAAACAACAACAACCTCAACATTGAAAAACTCCAACAAATTCAACAACAACCTCAAAATTGAAAAACACCAACAAATTCAACAACGACCTCAACATTGAATTTCAACAACAACCTCAACATTGAAAAACAACAACAAACTCAACATTGAAAAACACCAACAAATTCAACAACAACCTCAACATTGAAAAACAACAACAACCTCAACATTTAAAAACACCAACAAATTCAACAACAACCTCAACATTGAAAAACAACAACAATCTCAACATTGAAAAACACCAACAAATTCAACAACAACCTCAACATTGAAAAACAGCAGCAACCTCAACATTGAAAAACACCAACAAATTCAACAACAACCTCAACATTGAAAAACACCAACAAATTCAACAACAACCTCAACATTGAAAAACACCAACAAATTCAACAACAAACTGAACATTGAAAAACACCAACAAATTCAACAACAACCTCAACATTGAAAAACAACAACAACCTCAACATTGAAAAACACCTTCAAATTCAACAACAACCTCAACATTGAAAAGCACCAACAAATTCAACAACAACCTCAACATTGAAAAACAACAACAACCTCAACATTGACAAACACCAACAAATTCAACAACAACCTCAACATTGAAAAACAACAACAACCTCAACATTGAAAAACACCAAAAAATTCAACAACAACCTCAACATTGAAAAACACCAACAAATTCAACAACAACCTCAACATTGAAAAACAACAACAACCTCAACATTGAAAAACACCAACAAATTCAACAACAACCTCAACATTGAAAAACACCAACAAATTCAACTACAACCTCAGCATTGAAAAACAACAACAACCTCAACATTGAAAAAGACCAACAAATTCAACAACAACCTCTACATTGAAAAACAACAACAACCTCAACATTGAAAAACACCAACAAATTCAACAACAACCTCAACATTTAAAAACACCAACAAATTCAACAACAACCTCAACATTGAAAAACAGCAACAACCTCAACATTGAAAAACACCAAGAAATTCAACAACAATCTCAACATTGAAAAGCACCAACAAATTCAAGAACAACCTCAACATTGAAAAACAACAACAACCTCAACATTGAAAAACACCAACAAATTCAACAACAACCTCAACATTGAAAAACAACAACAACCTCAACATTGAAAAACTCCAACAAATTCAACAACAACCTCAAAATTGAAAAACACCAACAAATTCAACAACGACCTCAACATTGAATTTCAACAACAACCTCAACATTGAAAAACAACAACAAACTCAACATTGAAAAACACCAACAAATTCAACAACAACCTCAACATTGAAAAACAACAACAACCTCAACATTGAAAAACAACAACAAATTCAACAACAACCTCAACATTTAAAAACACCAACAAATTCAACAACAACCTCAACATTGAAAAACAACAACAATCTCAACATTGAAAAACACCAACAAATTCAACAACAACCTCAACATTGAAAAACAGCAACAACCTCAACATTGAAAAACACCAACAAATTCAACAACAACCTCAACATTGAAAAACACCAACAAATTCAACAACAACCTCAACATTGAAAAACACCAACAAATTCAACAACAAACTCAACATTGAAAAACACCAACAAATTCAACAACAACCTCAACATTGAAAAACAACAACAACCTCAACATTGAAAAACACCTTCAAATTCAACAACAACCTCAACATTGAAAAGCACCAACAAATTCAACAACAACCTCAACATTGAAAAACAACAACAACCTCAACATTGACAAACACCAACAAATTCAACAAAACCTCAACATTGAAAAACAACAACAACCTCAACATTGAAAAACACCAAAAAATTCAACAACAACCTCAACATTGAAAAACACCAACAAATTCAACAACAACCTCAACATTGAAAAACAACAACAACCTCAACATTGAAAAACACCAACAAATTCAACAACAACCTCAACATTGAAAAACACCAACAAATTCAACTACAACCTCAGCATTGAAAAACAACAACAACCTCAACATTGAAAAAGACCAACAAATTCAACAACAACCTCAACATTGAAAAACAACAACAACCTCAACATTGAAAAACACCAACAAATTCAACAACTTCAACATTGAAAAACACCAACAAATTCAACAACAACCTCGAAATTGAAAAACACCAACAAATACAACAACAACCTCAACATTGAAAAACAACAACAACCTCAACATTGAAAAACAGCAACAAATTCAACAACAACCTCAACATTGAAAAACACCAACAAATTCAAAAACAACCTCAACATTGAAAAACACCAACAAATTCAACAACAACCTCAACATTGAAAAACACCAACAAACTCAACAACAACCTCAACATTGAAAAACACCAACAACTTCAACAACAACATCAACATTGAAAAACACCAACAAATTCAACAACAAACTCAAGATTGAAAAACACCCACAAATTCAACAACCTCAAAATTGAAAAGCAACAACAACCTCATCATTGAAAAACACCAACAAATTCAACAACAACCTCAACATTGAAAAACACCAACAAATTCAACAACAACCTCAACATTGAAAAACAACAACAACCTCAACATTGAAAAACACCAACAAATTCAACAACAACCTCAACATTGAAAAACAACAGCAACCTCAACATTGAAAAACACCAACAAATTCAACAACAACCTCAACATTGAAAAACAACAACAAACTCAACATTAAAAAACACCAACAAATTCAACAACAACCTCAACATTGAAAAACAACAACAACCTCAACATTGAAAAACACCAACAAATTCAACAATAACCTCAACATTCAAAAACAACAACAACCTCAACATTGAAAAACACCAACAAATTCAACAACAACCTCAACATTGAAAAACACCAGCAAATTCAACAAGAACCTCAACATTGAAAAACACCAACAAACTCAACAACAACATCAACATTGAAAAACAACATCAACCTCAACATTGAAAAACACCAACAAATTCAACAACAACCTCAACATTGAAAAACACCAACAAATTCAACAACAACCTGAACATTGAAAAACACCAACAACCTCAACATTGAAAAACACCAACAAATTCAACAACAACCTCAACATTGAAAAACAACAACAACCTCAACATTGAAAAACACCAACAAATTCAACAACAACCTCAGCATTGAAAAACAACAACAAACTAAACATTGAAAAACACCAACAAATTCAACAACAACCTCAACATTGAAAAACAACAACAACCTCAACATAGAAAAACACCAACAAATTCAAAAACAACCTCAACATTGAAAAACACCAACAAATTCAACAACAACCTCAACATTGAAAAACACCAACAAATTCAACAACAACCTCGAAATTGAAAAACACCAACAAATTCAACAACAAACTCAACATTGAAAAACACCAATAAATTCAACAACAACCTCAACATTGAAAAACAACAACAACCTCAACATTGAAAAACACCAACAATTTCAACAACAACCTCAACACTGAAAAGCACCAACAAATTCAACAACAACCTCGAAATTGAAAAACACCAACAAATACAACAACAACCTCAACATTGAAAAACAACAACAACCTCAACATTGAAAAACAGCAACAAATTCAACAACAACCTCAACATTGAAAAACAACAACCACCTCAACATTGCAAAACACCAGCAAATTCAACAACAACCTCAACATTTAAAAACACCAACAAATTCAACAACAACCTCAACATTGAAAAACAGCAACAACCTCAACATTGAAAAACACCAAGAAATTCAACAACAATCTCAACATTGAAAAGCACCAACAAATTCAAGAACAACCTCAACATTGAAAAACAACAACAACCTTAACATTGAAAAACACCAACAAATTCAACAACAACCTCAACATTGAAAAACAACAACAACCTCAACATTGAAAAACTCCAACAAATTCAACAACAACCTCAAAATTGAAAAACACCAACAAATTCAACAACGACCTCAACATTGAATTTCAACAACAACCTCAACATTGAAAAACAACAACAAACTCAACATTGAAAAACACCAACAAATTCAACAACAACCTCAACATTGAAAAACAACAACAACCTCAACATTTAAAAACACCAACAAATTCAACAACAACCTCAACATTGAAAAACAACAACAATCTCAACATTGAAAAACACCAACAAATTCAACAACAACCTCAACATTGAAAAACAGCAACAACCTCAACATTGAAAAACACCAACAAATTCAACAACAACCTCAACATTGAAAAACACCAACAAATTCAACAACAACCTCAACATTGAAAAACACCAACAAATTCAACAACAAACTGAACATTGAAAAACACCAACAAATTCAACAACAACCTCAACATTGAAAAACAACAACAACCTCAACATTGAAAAACACCTTCAAATTCAACAACAACCTCAACATTGAAAAGCACCAACAAATTCAACAACAACCTCAACATTGAAAAACAACAACAACCTCAACATTGACAAACACCAACAAATTCAACAACAACCTCAACATTGAAAAACAACAACAACCTCAACATTGAAAAACACCAAAAAATTCAACAACAACCTCAACATTGAAAAACACCAACAAATTCAACAACAACCTCAACATTGAAAAACAACAACAACCTCAACATTGAAAAACACCAACAAATTCAACAACAACCTCAACATTGAAAAACACCAACAAATTCAACTACAACCTCAGCATTGAAAAACAACAACAACCTCAACATTGAAAAAGACCAACAAATTCAACAACAACCTCTACATTGAAAAACAACAACAACCTCAACATTGAAAAACACCAACAAATTCAACAACAACTTCAACATTGAAAAACACCAACAAATTCAACAACAACCTCGAAATTGAAAAACACCAACAAATACAACAACAACCTCAACATTGAAAAACAACAACAACCTCAACATTGAAAAACAGCAACAAATTCAACAACAACCTCAACATTGAAAAACACCAACAAATTCAAAAACAACCTCAACATTGAAAAACACCAACAAATTCAACAACAACCTCAACATTGAAAAACACCAACAAACTCAACAACAACCTCAACATTGAAAAACACCAACAACTTCAACAACAACATCAACATTGAAAAACACCAACAAATTCAACAACAAACTCAAGATTGAAAAACACCCACAAATTCAACAACCTCAAAATTGAAAAGCAACAACAACCTCATCATTGAAAAACACCAACAAATTCAACAACAACCTCAACATTGAAAAACACCAACAAATTCAACAACAACCTCAACATTGAAAAACAACAACAACCTCAACATTGAAAAACACCAACAAATTCAACAACAACCTCAACATTGAAAAACAACAGCAACCTCAACATTGAAAAACACCAACAAATTCAACAACAACCTCAACATTGAAAAACAACAACAAACTCAACATTAAAAAACACCAACAAATTCAACAACAACCTCAACATTGAAAAACAACAACAACCTCAACATTGAAAAACACCAACAAATTCAACAATAACCTCAACATTCAAAAACAACAACAACCTCAACATTGAAAAACACCAACAAATTCAACAACAACCTCAACATTGAAAAACACCAACAAATTCAACAACAACCTCAACATTGAAAAACAACAACAACCTCAACATTGAAAAACACCAACAAATTCAACAACAACCTCAACATTGAAAAACAACAACAACCTCAACATTGAAAAACACCAACAAATTCAACAACAACCTCAGCATTGAAAAACACCAACAAATTCAACAACAACCTCAACATTGAAAAACAACAACAACCTCAACATTGAAAAACACCAACAAATTCAACAACAACTTCAACATTGAAAAACACCAACAAATTCAACAACAACCTCGAAATTGAAAAACACCAACAAATTCAACAACAACCTCAACATTGAAAAACAAAAACAAATTCAACAACAACCTCAAAATTGAAAAACAACAACAACCTCAACATTGAAAAACACCAACAAATTCAACAGCAACCTCAACATTTAAAAACACCAACAATTTCAACAACAACCTCAACATTGAAAAACAACAACAATCTCAACATTGAAAAACACGAACAAATTCAACAACAACCTCAACATTGAAAAACAGCAACAACCTCAACATTGAAAAACACCAACAAATTCAACAACAACTTCAACATTGAAAAACACCAACAAATTCAGCAACAACGTCGACATTGAAAAACACCATCAAATTCAACAACAACCTCAACATTGAAAAACAACAACAACTTCAACATTGAAAAACACCAACAAATTCAACAAAAACCTCAACATTGAAAAACACCAACAAATTCAACAACAACCTCATCTTTGAAAAACAACAACAACCTCATCATGGAAAAACACCAACAAATTCAACAACAACCTCAACATTGAAAAACAAAAACATCCTCAAAATTGAAAAACACCAACATATTCAACAACAACCCCAACATTTAAAAACAACAACAACCTCAGCATTGAAAAACACCAACAAATTCAACAACAACCTCAACATTGAAAAACACCAGCAAATTCAACAAGAACCTCAACATTGAAAAACACCAACAAACTCAACAACAACCTCAACATTGAAAAACAACAACAACCTCAACATTGAAAAACACCAACAAATTCAACAACAACCTCAACATTGAAAAACACCAACAAATTCAACAACGACCTCAACATTGAATTTCAACAACAACCTCAACATTGAAAAACAACAACAACCTCATCATTGAAAAACACCAACAAATTCATCAATAACCTCAACATTGAAAAACAACAACAACCTCAACATTGAAAAACAACAACAAATTCAACAACAACCTCAACATTTAAAAACACCAACAAATTCAACAACAACCTCAACATTGAAAAACAACAACAATCTCAACATTGAAAAACACCAACAAATTCAACAACAACCTCAACATTGAAAAACAACAACAACCTCAACATTGAAAAACACCAACAAATTCAACAACAACCTCAACATTGAAAAACACCAACAAATTCAACAACAACCTCAACATTGAAAAACACCAACAAATTCAACAACAAACTCAACATTGAAAAACACCAACAAATTCAACAACAACCTCAACATTGAAAAACAACAACAACCTCAACATTGAAAAACACCAACAAATTCAACAACAACCTCAACATTGAAAAGCACCAACAAATTCAACAACAACCTCAACATTGAAAAACAACAACAACCTCAACATTGACAAACACCAACAAATTCAACAACAACCTCAACATTGAAAAACAACAACAACCTCAACATTGAACAACACCAACAAATTCAACAACAACCTCAACATTGAAAAACACCAACAAATTCAACAACAACCTCAACATTGAAAAACAACAACAACCTCAACATTGAAAAACACCAACAAATTCAACAACAACCTCAACATTGAAAAACACCAACAAATTCAACTACAACCTCAGCATTGAAAAACAACAACAACCTCAACATTGAAAAAGACCAACAAATTCAACAACAACCTCAACATTGAAAAACAACAACAACCTCAACATTGAAAAACACCAACAAATTCAACAACAACTTCAACATTGAAAAACACCAACAAATTCAACAACAACCTCGAAATTGAAAAAAACCAGCAAATACAACAACAACCTCAACATTGAAAAACAACAACAACCTCAACATTGAAAAACAGCAACAAATTCAACAACAACCTCAACATTGAAAAACACCAACAAATTCAAAAACAACCTCAACATTGAAAAACACCAACAAATTCAACAACAACCTCAACATTGAAAAACACCAACAAACTCAACAACAACCTCAACATTGAAAAACACCAACAACTTCAACAACAACATCAACATTGAAAAACACCAACAAATTCAACAACAAACTCAAGATTGAAAAACACCCACAAATTCAACAACCTCAAAATTGAAAAGCAACAACAACCTCATCATTGAAAAACACCAACAAATTCAACAACAACCTCAGCATTGAAAAACAACAACAAACTAAACATTGAAAAACACCAACAAATTCAACAACAACCTCAACATTGAAAAACAACAACAACCTCAACATAGAAAAACACCAACAAATTCAAAAACAACCTCAACATTGAAAAACACCAACAATTTCAACAACAACCTCAACATTGAAAAACACCAACAAATTCAACAACAACCTCGAAATTGAAAAACACCAACAAATTCAACAACAAACTCAACATTGAAAAACACCAATAAATTCAACAACAACCTCAACATTGAAAAACAACAACAACCTCAACATTGAAAAACACCAACAATTTCAACAACAACCTCAACATTGAAAAGCACCAACAAATTCAACAAGAACCTCGAAATTGAAAAACACCAACAAATACAACAACAACCTCAACATTGAAAAACAACAACAACCTCAACATTGAAAAACAGCAACAAATTCAACAACAACCTCAACATTGAAAAACAAAAACATCCTCAAAATTGAAAAACACCAACAAATTCAACAACAACCCCAACATTTAAAAACAACAACAACCTCAGCATTGAAAAACACCAACAAATTCAACAACAACCTCAACATTGAAAAACACCAGCAAATTCAACAAGAACCTCAACATTGAAAAACACCAACAAACTCAACAACAACATTAACATTGAAAAACAACAACAACCTCAACATTGAAAAACACCAACAAATTCAACAACAACCTCAACATTGAAAAACACCAACAAATTCAACAACAACCTGAACATTGAAAAACACCAACAACCTCAACATTGAAAAACACCAACAAATTCAACAACAACCTCAACATTGAAAAACAACAACAACCTCAACATTGAAAAACACCAACAAATTCAACAACAACCTCAGCATTGAAAAACAACAACAAACTATACATTGAAAAACACCAACAAATTCAACAACAACCTCAACATTGAAAAACAACAACAACCTCAACATAGAAAAACACCAACAAATTCAAAAACAACCTCAACATTGAAAAACACCAACAAATTCAACAACAACCTCAACATTGAAAAACACCAACAAATTCAACAACAACCTCGAAATTGAAAAACACCAACAAATTCAACAACAAACTCAACATTGAAAAACACCAATAAATTCAACAACAACCTCAACATTGAAAAACAACAACAACCTCAACATTGAAAAACACCAACAATTTCAACAACAACCTCAACATTGAAAAGCACCAACAAATTCAACAACAACCTCGAAATTGAAAAACACCAACAAATACAACAACAACCTCAACATTGAAAAACAACAACAACCTCAACATTGAAAAACAGCAACAAATTCAACAACAACCTCAACATTGAAAAACAACAACCACCTCAACATTGCAAAACACCAGCAAATTCAACAACAACCTCAACATTTAAAAACACCAACAAATTCAACAACAACCTCAACATTGAAAAACAGCAACAACCTCAACATTGAAAAACACCAAGAAATTCAACAACAATCTCAACATTGAAAAGCACCAACAAATTCAACAACAACCTCAACATTGAAAAACAACAACAACCTCAACATTGAAAAACACCAACAAATTCAACAACAACCTCAACATTGAAAATCAACAACAACCTCAACATTGAAAAACTCCAACAAATTCAACAACAACCTCAAAATTGAAAAACACCAACAAATTCAACAACGACCTCAACATTGAATTTCAACAACAACCTCAACATTGAAAAACAACAACAAACTCAACATTGAAAAACACCAACAAATTCAACAACAACCTCAACATTGAAAAACAACAACAACCTCAACATTGAAAAACAACAACAAATTCAACAACAACCTCAACATTTAAAAACACCAACAAATTCAACAACAACCTCAACATTGAAAAACAACAACAATCTCAACATTGCAAAACACCAACAAATTCAACAACAACCTCAACATTGAAAAACAGCAACAACCTCAACATTGAAAAACACCAACAAATTCAACAACAACCTCAACATTGAAAAACACCAACAAATTCAACAACAACCTCAACATTGAAAAACACCAACAAATTCAACAACAAACTCAACATTGAAAAACAACAACAACCTCAACATTGAAAAACACCTACAAATTCAACAACAACCTCAACATTGAAAAGCACCAACAAATTCAACAACAACCTCAACATTGAAAAACACCAACAAATTCAACAACAACCTCAACATTGAAAAACAACAACAACCTCAACATTGAAAAACACCTACAAATTCAACAACAACCTCAACATTGAAAAGCACCAACAAATTCAACAACAACCTCAACATTGAAAAACAACAACAACCTCAACATTGACAAACACCAACAAATTCAACAACAACCTCAACATTGAAAAACAACAACAACCTCAACATTGAAAAACACGAAAAAATTCAACAACAACCTCAACATTGAAAAACACCAAGAAATTCAACAACAACCTCAACATTGAAAAACAACAACAACCTCAACATTGAAAAACACCAACAAATTCAACAACAACCTCAACATTGAAAAACACCAACAAATTCAACTACAACTTCAGCATTGAAAAACAACAACAACCTCAACATTGAAAAAGACCAACAAATTCAACAACAACCTCAACATTGAAAAACAACAACAACCTCAACATTGAAAAACACCAACAAATTCAACAACAACTTCAACATTGAAAAACACCAACAAATTCAACAACAACCTCGAAATTGAAAAACACCAACAAATACAACAACAACCTCAACATTGAAAAGCAACAACAACCTCAACATTGAAAAACACCAACAAATTCAAAAACAACCTCAACATTGAAAAACACCAACAAATTCAACAACAACCTCAACATTGAAAAACACCAACAAACTCAACAACAACCTCAACATTGAAAAACACCAACAACTTCAACAACAACATCAACATTGAAAAACACCAACAAATTCAACAACAAACTCAAGATTGAAAAACACCCACAAATTCAACAACCTCAAAATTGAAAAGCAACAACAACCTCATCATTGAAAAACACCAACAAATTCAACAACAACCTCAACATTGAAAAACACCATCAAATTCAACAACAACCTCAACATTGAAAAACAACAACAACCTCAACATTGAAAAACACCAACAAATTCAACAACAACCTCAACATTGAAAAACAACAACAACCTCAACATTGAAAAACACCAACAAATTCAACAACAACATCAGCATTGAAAAACACGAACAAATTCAACAACAACCTCAGCATTGAAAAACAACAACAACCTCAACATTGAAAAACACCAAAAAATTCAACAACAACCTCAACATTGAAAAACAACAACAACCTCAACATTGAAAAACACCAACAAATTCAACAACAACTTCAACATTGAAAAACACCAACAAATTCAACAACAACCTCGAAATTGAAAAACACCAACAAATTCAACAACAACCTCAACATTGAAAAACAAAAACAAATTCAACAACAACCTCAAAATTGAAAAACAACAACAACCTCAACATTGAAAAACACCAACAAATTCAACAGCAACCTCAACATTTAAAAACACCAACAATTTCAACAACAACCTCAACATTGAAAAACAACAACAATCTCAACATTGAAAAACACGAACAAATTCAACAACAACCTCAACATTGAAAAACAGCAACAACCTCAACATTGAAAAACACCAACAAATTCAACAACAACTTCAACATTGAAAAACACCAACAAATTCAGCAACAACGTCGACATTGAAAAACACCATCAAATTCAACAACAACCTCAACATTGAAAAACAACAACAACTTCAACATTGAAAAACACCAACAAATTCAACAAAAACCTCAACATTGAAAACACCAACAAATTCAACAACAACCTCAACATTTAAAAACGCCAACAAATTCAACAACAACCTCAACATTGAAAAACAACAACCTCAACATTGAAAAACAGCAACAAATTCAGCAAAAAATTCAACATAGAAAAACAGCAACAAATTCAACAACAACCCCGACATTGAAAAACACCAACAAATTCAACAACAACCTCATCTTTGAAAAACAACAACAACCTCATCATGGAAAAACACCAACAAATTCAACAACAACCTCAACATTGAAAAACAAAAACATCCTCAAAATTGAAAAACACCAACAAATTCAACAACAACCCCAACATTTAAAAACAACAACAACCTCAGCATTGAAAAACACCAACAAATTCAACAACAACCTCAACATTGAAAAACACCAGCAAATTCAACAACCTCAAAATTGAAAAGCAACAACAACCTCAACATTGAAAAACACCAACAAATTCAACAACAACCTCAACATTGAAAAACAACAACAACCTCAACATTGAAAAACACCAACAAATTCAACAACAACATCAGCATTGAAAAACACCAACAAATTCAACAACAACCTCAGCATTGAAAAACAGCAACAACCTCAACATTGAAAAACACCAAAAAATTCAACAACAACCTCAACATTGAAAAACAACAACAACCTCAACATTGAAAAACACCAACAAATTCAACAACAACTTCAACATTGAAAAACAAAAACAAATTCAACAACAACCTCAAAATTGAAAAACAACAACAACCTCAACATTGAAAAACACCAACAAATTCAACAGCAACCTCAACATTTAAAAACACCAACAATTTCAACAACAACCTCAACATTGAAAAACAACAACAATCTCAACATTGAAAAACACGAACAAATTCAACAACAACCTCAACATTGAAAAACAGCAACAACCTCAACATTGAAAAACACCAACAAATTCAACAACAACTTCAACATTGAAAAACACCAACAAATTCAACAACAACGTCGACATTGAAAAACACCATCAAATTCAACAACAACCTCAACATTGAAAAACAACAACAACTTCAACATTGAAAAACACCAACAAATTCAACAAAAACCTCAACATTGAAAACACCAACAAATTCAACAACAACCTCAACATTTAAAAACGCCAACAAATTCAACAACAACCTCAACATTGAAAAACAACAACCTCAACATTGAAAAACAGCAACAAATTCAGCAAAAAATTCAACATAGAAAAACAGCAATAAATTCAACAACAACCCCGACATTGAAAAACACCAACAAATTCAACAACAACCTCATCTTTGAAAAACAACAACAACCTCATCATGGAAAAACACCAACAAATTCAACAACAACCTCAACATTGAAAAACAAAAACATCCTCAAAATTGAAAAACACCAACAAATTCAACAACAACCCCAACATTTAAAAACAACAACAACCTCAGCATTGAAAAACACCAACAAATTCAACAACAACCTCAACATTGAAAAACACCAGCAAATTCAACAAGAACCTCAACATTGAAAAACACCAACAAACTCAACAACAACCTCAACATTGAAAAACAACAACAACCTCACCATTGAAAAACACCAACAATTTCAACAACAACCTCAACATTGAAAAACACCAACAAATTCAACAACAACCTGAACATTGAAAAACACCAACAACCTCAACATTGAAAAACACCAGCAAATTCAACAACAACCTCAACATTGAAAAACAACAACAACCTCAACATTGAAAAACACCAACAAATTCAACAACAACCTCAGCATTGAAAAACAACAACAAACTAAACATTGAAAAACACCAACAAATTCAACAACAACCTCAACATTGAAAAACAACAACAACCTCAACATAGAAAAACACCAACAAATTCAAAAACAACCTCAACATTGAAAAACACCAACAAATTCAACAACAACCTCAACATTGAAAACCACCAACAAATTCAACAACAACCTCGAAATTGAAAAACAACAACAAATTCAACAACAAACTCAACATTGAAAAACACCAATAAATTCAACAACAACCTCAACATTGAAAAACAACAACAACCTCAACATTGAAAAACACCAACAATTTCAACAACAACCTCAACATTGAAAAGCACCAACAAATTCAACAACAACCTCGAAATTGAAAAACACCAACAAATACAACAACAACCTCAACATTGAAAAACAACAACAACCCCAACATTGAAAAACAGCAACAAATTCAACAACAACCTCAACATTGAAAAACAACAACCACCTCAACATTGCAAAACACCAGCAAATTCAACAACAACCTCAACATTTAAAAACACCAACATATTCAACAACAACCTCAACATTGAAAAACAGCAACAACCTCAACATTGAAAAACACCAAGAAATTCAACAACAATCTCAACATTGAAAAGCACCAACAAATTCAACAACAACCTCAACATTGAAAAACAACAACAACCTCAACATTGAAAAACACCAACAAATTGAACAACAACCTCAACATTGAAAAACAACAACAACCTCAACATTGAAAAACACCAACAAATTCAACAACAACCTCAAAATTGAAAAACACCAACAAATTCAACAACGACCTCAGCATTGAAAAACAACAACAACCTCAACATTGAAAAACACCAACAAATTCAACAACAACCTCAACATTGAATTTCAACAACAACCTCAACATTGAAAAACAACAACAAACTCAACATTGAAAAACACCAACAAATTCAACAACAACCTCAACATTGAAAAACAACAACAACCTCAACATTGAAAAACAACAACAATTTCAACAACAACCTCAACATTGAAAAGCACCAACAAATTCAACAACAACCTCAACATTGAAAAACAACAACAACCTCAACATTGAAAAACAACAACAAATTCAACAACAACCTCAACATTGAAAAACAGCAACAACCTCAACATTGAAAAACACCAACAAATTCAACAACAACCTCAACATTGAAAAACACCAACAAATTCAACAACAACCTCAACATTGAAAAACACCAACAAATTCAACAACAAACTCAACATTGAAAAACACCAACAAATTCAACAACAACCTCAACATTGAAAAACAACAACAACCTCAACATTGAAAAACACCAACAAATTCAACAACAACCTCAACATTGAAAAGCACCAACAAATTCAACAACAACCTGAACATTGAAAAACAACAACAACCTCAACATTGACAAACACCAACAAATTCAACAACAACCTCAACATTGAAAAACAACAACAAACTCAACATTGAAAAACACCAACAAATTCAACAACAACCTGAACATTGAAAAACAACAACAACCTCAACATTGAAAAACACCAACAAATTCAACAACAACCTCAACATTGAAAAACACCAACAAATTCAACAACAACCTCAACATTGAAAAACACCAACAAATTCAACAACAACCTCAGCATTGAAAAACAACAACAACCTCAACATTGAAAAAGACCAACAAATTCAACAACAACCTCAACATTGAAAAACAACAACAACCTCAACATTGAAAAACACCAACAAATTCAACAACAGCTTCAACATTGAAAAACACCAACAAATTCAACAACAACCTCGAAATTGAAAAACACCAACAAATACAACAACAACCTCAACATTGAAAAACAACAACAACCTCAACATTGAAAAACAGCAACAAATTCAACAACAACCTCAACATTGAAAAACAACAACCACCTCAACATTGCAATACACCAGCAAATTCAACAACAACCTCAACATTTAAAAACACCAACAAATTCAACAACAACCTGAACATTGAAAAACAGCAACAACCTCAACATTGAAAAACACCAACAAATTCAACAACAACCTCAACATTGAAAAACAACAACAACCTCAACATTGAAAAACACCAACAAATTCAACAACAACCTCGACATTGAAAAACACCAACAAATTCAACAACAACCTCAACATTGAAAAACAACAACAACCTCAACATTGAAAAACACCAACAAATTCAACAACAACCTCAGCATTGAAAAACAACAACAAACTAAACATTGAAAAACACCAACAAATTCAACAACAACCTCAACATTGAAAAACAACAACAACCTCAACATAGAAAAACACCAACAAATTCAAAAACAACCTCAACATTGAAAAACACCAACAAATTCAACAACAACCTCAACATTGAAAAACACCAACAAATTCAACAACAACCTCGAAATTGAAAAACACCAACAAATTCAACAACAAACTCAACATTGAAAAACACCAATAAATTCAACAACAACCTCAACATTGAAAAACAACAACAACCTCAACATTGAAAAACACCAACAATTTCAACAACAACCTCAACATTGAAAAGCACCAACAAATTCAACAACAACCTCGAAATTGAAAAACACCAACAAATACAACAACAACCTCAACATTGAAAAACAACAACAACCTCAACATTGAAAAACAGCAACAAATTCAACAACAACCTCAACATTGAAAAAGAACAACCACCTCAACATTGCAAAACACCAGCAAATTCAACAACAACCTCAACATTTAAAAACACCAACAAATTCAACAACAACCTCAACATTGAAAAACAGCAACAACCTCAACATTGAAATACACCAAGAAATTCAACAACAATCTCAACATTGAAAAGCAACAACAAATTCAACAACAACCTCAACATTGAAAAACAACAACAACCTCAACATTGAAAAACACCAACAAATTCAACAACAACCTCAACATTGAAAAACAACAACAACCTCAACATTGAAAAACACCAACAAATTCAACAACAACCTCAAAATTGAAAAACACCAACAAATTCAACAACGACCTCAGCATTGAAAAACAACAACAACCTCAACATTGAAAAACACCAACAAATTCAACAACAACCTCAACATTGAATTTCAACAACAACCTCAACATTGAAAAACACCAACAAATTCAACAACAACCTCAACATTGAAAAACAACAACAACCTCAACATTGAAAAACAACAACAAATTCAACAACAACCTCAACATTTAAAAACACCAACAAATTCAACAACAACCTCAACATTGAAAAACAACAACAATCTCAACATTGAAAAACACCAACAAATTCAACAACAACCTCAACATTGAAAAACAGCAACAAACTCAACATTGAAAAACACCAACAAATTCAACAACAACCTCAACATTGAAAAACACCAACAAATTCAACAACAACCTCAACATTGAAAAACACCAACAAATTCAACAACAAACTCAACATTGAAAAACACCAACAAATTCAACAACAACCTCAACATTGAAAAACAACAACAACCTCAACATTGAAAAACACCAACAAATTCAACAACAACCTCAACATTGAAAAGCACCAACAAATTCAACAACAACCTGAACATTGAAAAACAACAACAACCTCAACATTGACAAACACCAACAAATTCAACAACAACCTCAACATTGAAAAACAACAACAAACTCAACATTGAAAAACACCAACAAATTCAACAGCAACCTCAACATTGAAAAACAACAACAACCTCAACATTGAAAAACACCAACAAATTCAACAACAACCTCAACATTGAAAAACACCAACAACTTCAACAACAACCTCAACATTGAAAAACAACAACAACCTAAACATTGAAAAACACGAACAAATTCAACAACAACCTCAACATTGAAAAACAACAACAACCTCAACATTGAAAAACACCAACAAATTCAACAACAACCTCAACATTGAAAAACACCAACAAATTCAACAACAACCTCAGCATTGAAAAACAACAACAACCTCAACATTGAAAAAGAACAACAAATTCAACAACAACCTCAACATTGAAAAACAACAACAACCTCAACATTGAAAAACACCAACAAATTCAACAACAACTTCAACATTGAAAAACACCAACAAATTCAACAACAACCTCGAAATTGAAAAACACCAACAAATACAACAACAACCTCAACATTGAAAAACAACAACAACCTCAACATTGAAAAACAGCAACAAATTCAACAACAACCTCAACATTGAAAAACAACAACCACCTCAACATTGCAAAACACCAGCAAATTCAACAACAACATCAACATTTAAAAACACCAACAAATTCAACAACAACCTCAACATTGAAAAACAGCAACAACCTCAACATTGAAAAACACCAACAAATTCAACAACAACCTCAACATTGAAAAACAACAACAACCTCAACATTGAAAAACACCAACAAATTCAACAACAACCTCGACATTGAAAAACACCCTCAAATTCAAAATCAACCTCAACATTGAACAACACCAACAACCTCAAAATTGAAAAAACACCAACAAATTCAACAACAACCTCAACATTTAAAAACAACAACAACCTCAACATTGAAAAACACCAACAAATTCAAAAACAACCTCAACATTGAAAAACACCAACAAATTCAACAACAACCTCAATATTGAAAAATAACAACAACCTCAACATTGAAAAACACCAACAACTTCAACAACAACATCAACATTGAAAAACACCAACAAATTCAACAACAAACTCAAGATTGAAAAACACCCACAAATTCAACAACCTCAAAATTGAAAAGCAACAACAACCTCATCATTGAAAAACACCAACAAATTCAACAACAACCTCAACATTGAAAAACACCAACAAATTCAACAACAACCTCAACATTGAAAAACAACAACAACCTCAACATTGAAAAACACCAACAAATTCAACAACAACCTCAACATTGAAAAACAACAGCAACCTCAACATTGAAAAACACCAACAAATTCAACAACAACCTCAACATTGAAAAACACCAACAAATTCAACAACAACCTCAACATTGAAAAACAACAACAACCTCAACATTGAAAAACACCAACAAATTCAACAACAACCTCAACATTGAAAAACAACAACAACCTCAACATTGAAAAACACCAACAAATTCAACAACAACTTCAACATTGAAAAACACCAACAAATTCAACAACAACCTCGAAATTGAAAAACACCAACATATTCAACAACAACCTCAACATTGAAAAACAAAAACAAATTCAACAACAACCTCAAAATTGAAAAACAACAACAACCTCAACATTGAAAAACACCAACAAATTCAACAGCAACCTCAACATTTAAAAACACCAACAATTTCAACAACAACCTCAACATTGAAAAACAACAACAATCTCAACATTGAAAAACACGAACAAATTCAACAACAACCTCAACATTGAAAAACAGCAACAACCTCAACATTGAAAAACACCAACAAATTCAACAACAACTTCAACATTGAAAAATACCAACAAATTCAACAACAACGTCGACATTGAAAAACACCATCAAATTCAACAACAACCTCAACATTGAAAAACAACAACAACCTCAACATTGAAAAACACCAACAAATTCAACAAAAACCTCAACATTGAAAACACCAACAAATTCAACAACAACCTCAACATTTAAAAACGCCAACAAATTCAACAACAACCTCAACATTGAAAAACAACAACCTCAACATTGAAAAACACCAACAAATTCAACAAAAAATTCAACATAGAAAAACACCAACAAATTCAACAACAACCCCGACATTGAAAAACACCAACAAATTCAACAACAACCTCATCTTTGAAAAACAACAACAACCTCATCATGGAAAAACACCAACAAATTCAACAACAACCCCAACATTGAAAAACAAAAACATCCTCAAATTGAAAAACACCAACAAATTCAACAACAACCCCAACATTTAAAAACAACAACAACCTCAGCATTGAAAAACACCAACAAATTCAACAACAACCTCAACATTGAAAAACACCAGCAAATTCAACAACAACCTCAACATTGAAAAACACCAGCAAACTCAACAACAACCTCAACATTGAAAAACAACAACAACCTCAACATTGAAAAACACCAACAAATTCAACAACAACCTCAACATTGAAAATCACCAACAAATTCAACAACAACCTGAACATTGAAAAACACCAACAACCTCAACATTGAAAAACACCAACAAATTCAACAACAACCTCAACATTGAAAAACAACAACAACCTCAACATTGAAAAACACCAACAAATTCAACAACAACCTCAGCATTGAAAAACAACAACAAACGAAACATTGAAAAACACCAACAAATTCAACAACAACCTCAACATTGAAAAACAACAACAACCTCAACATAGAAAAACACCAACAAATTCAAAAACAACCTCAACATTGAAAAACACCAACAAATTCAACAACAACCTCAACATTGAAAAACACCAACAAATTCAACAACAACCTCGAAATTGAAAAACACCAACAAATTCAACAACAAACTCAACATTGAAAAACACCAATAAATTCAACAACAACCTCAACATTGAAAAACAACAACAACCTCAACATTGAAAAACACCAACAATTTCAACAACAACCTCAACATTGAAAAGCACCAACAAATTCAACAACAACCTCGAAATTGAAAAACACCAACAGGTGTTGGTGAGGTTGTTGTTGTATTCAACAACAACCTCAACATTGAAAAACAACAACAACCTCAACATTGAAAAACAGCAACAAATTCAACAACAACCTCAACATTGAAAAACAACAACCACCTCAACATTGCAAAACACCAGCAAATTCAACAACAACCTCAACATTTAAAAACAGCAACAAATTCAACAATAACCTCAACATTGAAAAACAGCAACAACCTCAACATTGAAAAACACCAAGAAATTCAACAACAATCTCAACATTGAAAAGCACCAACAAATTCAACAACAACCTCAACATTGAAAAACAACAACAACCTCAACATTGAAAAACACCAACAAATTCAACAACAACCTCAACATTGAAAAACAACAACAACCTCAACATTGAAAAACACCAACAAATTCAACAACAACCTCAAAATTGAAAAACACCAACAAATTCAACAACGACCTCAGCATTGAAAAACAACAACAACCTCAACATTGAAAAACACCAACAACTTCAACAACAACCTCAACATTGAATTTCAACAACAACCTCAACATTGAAAAACAACAACAAACTCAACATTGAAAAACACCAACAAATTCAACAACAACCTTAACATTGAAAAACAACAACAACCTCAACATTGAAAAACAACAACAAATTCAAAAACAACCTCAACATTTAAAAACACCAACAAATTCAACAACAACCTCAACAAAGAAAAACAACAACAATCTCAACATTGAAAAACACCAACAAATTCAACAACAACCTCAACATTGAAAAACAGCAACAACCTCAACATTGAAAAACACCAACAAATGCAACAACAACCTCAACATTGAAAAACACCAACAAATTCAACTACAACCTCAACATTGAAAAACACCAACAAATTCAACAACAAACTCAACATTGAAAAACACCAACAAATTCAACAACAACCTCAACATTGAAAAACAACAACAACCTCAACATTGAAAAACACCAACAAATTCAACAACAACCTCAACATTGAAAAGCACCAACAAATTCAACAACAACCTCAACATTGAAAAACAACAACAACCTCAACATTGACAAACACCAACAAATTCAACAACAACCTCAACATTGAAAAACAACAACAAACTCAACATTGAAAAACACCAACAAATTCAACAACAACCTCAACATTGAAAAACAACAACAACCTCAACATTGAAAAACACCAACAAATTCAACAACAACCTCAACATTGAAAAACACCAACAAATTCAACAACAACCTCAACATTGAAAAACAACAACAACCTAAACATTGAAAAACACCAACAAATTCAACAACAACCTCAACATTGAAAAACAACAACAACCTCAACATTGAAAAACACCAACAAATTCAACAACAACCTCAACATTGAAAAACACCAACAAATTCAACAACAACCTCAGCATTGCAAAACAACAACAACCTCAACATTGAAAAAGACCAACAAATTCAGCAACAACCTCAACATTGAAAAACAACAACAACCTCAACATTGAAAAACACCAACAAATTCAACAACAACTTCCACATTGAAAAACACCAACAAATTCAACAACAACCTCGAAATTGAAAAACACCAACAAATACAACAACAACCTCAACATTGAAAAACAACAACAACCTCAACATTGAAAAACAGCAACAAATTCAACAACAACCTCAACATTGAAAAACAACAACCACCTCAACATTGCAAAACACCAGCAAATTCAACAACAACCTCAACATTTAAAAACACCAACAAATTCAACAACAACCTCAACATTGAAAAACAGCAACAACCTCAACATTGAAAAACACCAACAAATTCAACAACAACCTCAACATTGAAAAACAACAACAACCTCAACATTGAAAAACACCAACAAATTCAACAACAACCTCGACATTGAAAAACACCCTCAAATTCAAAATCAACCTCAACATTGAACAACACCAACAACCTCAAAATTGAAAAAACACCAACAAATTCAACAACAACCTCAACATTTAAAAACAACAACAACCTCAACATTGAAAAACACCAACAAATTCAAAAACAACCTCAACATTGAAAAACACCAACAAATTCAACAACAACCTCAACATTGAAAAACACCAACAAACTCAACAACAACCTCAACATTGAAAAATAACAACAACCTCAACATTGAAAAACACCAACAACTTCAACAACAACATCAACATTGAAAAACACCAACAAATTCAACAACAAACTCAAGATTGAAAAACACCCACAAATTCAACAACCTCAAAATTGAAAAGCAACAACAACCTCATCATTGAAAAACACCAACAAATTCAACAACAACCTCAACATTGAAAAACACCAACAAATTCAACAACAACCTCAACATTGAAAAACAACAACAACCTCAACATTGAAAAACACCAACAAATTCAACAACAACCTCAACATTGAAAAACAACAGCAACCTCAACATTGAAAAACACCAACAAATTCAACAACAACCTCAACATTGAAAAACAACAACAAACTCAACATTGAAAAGCACCAACAAATTCAACAACAACCTCAACATTTATAAACAACAACAACCTCAACATTGAAAAACACCAACAAATTCAACAATAACCTCAACATTGAAAAACAACAACAACCTCAACATTGAAAAACACCAACAAATTCAACAACAACCTCAACATTGAAAAACACCAACAAATTCAACAACAACCTCAACATTGAAAAACAACAACAACCTCAACATTGAAAAACACCAACAAATTCAACAACAACCTCAACATTGAAAAACAACAACAACCTCAACATTGAAAAACACCAACAAATTCAACAACAACCTCAGCATTGAAAAACACCAACAAATTCAACAACAACCTCAGCATTGAAAAACAACAACAACCTCAACATTGAAAAACACCAACAAATTCAACAACAACCTCAACATTGAAAAACAACAACAACCTCAACATTGAAAAACACCAACAAATTCAACAACAACTTCAACATTGAAAAACACCAACAAATTCAACATCAACCTCGAAATTGAAAAACACCAACATATTCAACAACAACCTCAACATTGAAAAACAAAAACAATTTCAACAACAACCTCAACATTGAAAAACAACAACAATCTCAACATTGAAAAACACGAACAAATTCAACAACAACCTCAACATTGAAAAACAGCAACAACCTCAACATTGAAAAACACCAACAAATTCAACAACAACTTCAACATTGAAAAACACCAACAAATTCAACAACAACGTCGACATTGAAAAACACCATCAAATTCAACAACAACCTCAACATTGAAAAACAACAACAACCTCAACATTGAAAAACACTAACAAATTCAACAAAAACCTCAACATTGAAAACACCAACAAATTCAACAACAACCTCAACATTTTAAAACGCCAACAAATTCAACAACAACCTCAACATTGAAAAACAACAACCTCAACATTGAAAAACACCAACAAATTCAACAAAAAATTCAACATAGAAAAACACCAACAAATTCAACAACAACTCCGACATTGAAAAACACAAACAAATTCAACAACAACCTCATCTTTGAAAAACAACAACAACCTCATCATGGAAAAACACCAACAAATTCAACAACAACCTCAACATTGAAAAACAAAAACATCCTCAAAATTGAAAAACACCAACAAATTCAACAACAACCCCAACATTTAAAAACAACAACAACCTCAGCATTGAAAAACACCAACAAATTCAACAACAACCTCAACATTGAAAAACACCAGCAAATTCAACAAGAACCTCAACATTGAAAAACACCAACAAACTCAACAACAACCTCAACATTGAAAAACAACAACAACCTCAACATTGAAAAACACCAACAAATTCAACAACAACCTCAACATTGAAAAACACCAACAAATTCAACAACAACCTGAACATTGAAAAACACCAACAACCTCAACATTGAAAAACACCAACAAATTCAACAACAACCTCAACATTGAAAAACAACAACAACCTCAACATTGAAAAACACCAACAAATTCAACAACAACCTCAGCATTGAAAAACAACAACAAACGAAACATTGAAAAACACCAACAAATTCAACAACAACCTCAACATTGAAAAACAACAACAAACTCAACATAGAAAAACACCAACAAATTCAAAAACAACCTCAACATTGAAAAACACCAACAAATTCAACAACAACCTCAACATTGAAAAACACCAACAAATTCAACAACAACCTCGAAATTGAAAAACACCAACAAATTCAACAACAAACTCAACATTGAAAAACACCAATAAATTCAACAACAACCTCAACATTGAAAAACAACAACAACCTCAACATTGAAAAACACCAACAATTTCAACAACAACCTCAACATTGAAAAGCACCAACAAATTCAACAACAACCTCGAAATTGAAAAACACCAACAAATACAACAACAACCTCAACATTGAAAAACAACAACAACCTCAACATTGAAAAACAGCAACAAATTCAACAACAACCTCAACATTGAAAAACAACAACCACCTCAACATTGCAAAACACCAGCAAATTCAACAACAACCTCAACATTTAAAAACACCAACAAATTCAACAACAACCTCAACATTGAAAAACAGCAACAACCTCAACATTGAAAAACACCAAGAAATTCAACAACAATCTCAACATTGAAAAGCACCAACAAATTCAACAACAACCTCAACATTGAAAAACAACAACAACCTCAGCATTGAAAAACAACAACAACCTCAACATTGAAAAACACCAACAAATTCAACAACAACCTCAACATTGAATTTCAACAACAACCTCAACATTGAAAAACAACAACAAACTCAACATTGAAAAACACCAACAAATTCAACAACAACCTCAACATTGAAAAACAACAACAAATTCAACAACAACCTCAACATTTAAAAACACCAACAAATTCAACAACAACCTCAACATTGAAAAACAACAACAATCTCAACATTGAAAAACACCAACAAATTCAACAACAACCTCAACATTGAAAAACAGCAACAACCTCAACATTGAAAAACACCAACAAATTCAACAACAACCTCAACATTGAAAAACACCAACAAATTCAACAACAACCTCAACATTGAAAAACACCAACAAATTCAACAACAAACTCAACATTGAAAAACACCAACAAATTCAACAACAACCTCAACATTGAAAAACAACAACAACCTCAACATTGAAAAACACCAACAAATTCAACAACAACCTCAACATTGAAAAGCACCAACAAATTCAACAACAACCTCAACATTGAAAAACAACAACAACCTCAACATTGACAAACACCAACAAATTCAACAACAACCTCAACATTGAAAAACAACAACAAACTCAACATTGAAAAACACCAACAAATTCAACAACAACCTCAACATTGAAAAACAACAACAACCTCAACATTGAAAAACACCAACAAATTCAACAACAACCTCAACATTGAAAAACAACAACCACCTCAACATTGCAAAACACCAGCAAATTCAACAACAACCTCAACATTTAAAAACACCAACAAATTCAACAACAACCTCAACATTGAAAAACAGCAACAACCTCAAAATTGAAAAACACCAACAAATTCAACAACAACCTCAACATTTAAAAACAACAACAACCTCAACATTGAAAAACACCAACAAATTCAAAAACAACCTCAACATTGAAAAACACCAACAAATTCAACAACAACCACAACATTGAAAAACACCAACAAACTCAACAACAACCTCAACATTGAAAAATAACAACAACCTCAACATTGAAAAACACCAACAACTTCAACAACAACATCAACATTGAAAAACACCAACAAATTCAACAACAAACTCAAGATTGAAAAACACCCACAAATTCAACAACCTCAAAATTGAAAAGCAACAAGAACCTCATCATTGAAAAACACCAACAAATTCAACAACAACCTCAACATTGAAAAACACCAACAAATTCAACAACAACCTCAACATTGAAAAACAACAACAACCTCAACATTGAAAAACACCAACAAATTCAACAACAACCTCAACATTGAAAAACAACAACAACCTCAACATTGAAAAACACCAACAAATTCAACAACAACCTCAACATTGAAAAACAGCAACAAACTCAACATTGAAAAACACCAACAAATTCAACAACAACCTCAACATTGAAAAACAACAACAACCTCAACATTGAAAAACACCAACAAATTCAACAATAACCTCAACATTGAAAAACAACAACAACCTCAACATTGAAAAACACCAACAAATTCAACAACAACCTCAACATTGAAAAACACCAACAAATTCAACAACAACCTCAACATTGAAAAACAAAAACAACCTCAACATTGAAAAACACCAACAAATTCAACAACAACCTCAACATTGAAAAACAACAACAACCTCAACATTGAAAAACACCAACAAATTCAACAACAACCTCAGCATTGAAAAACACCAACAAATTCAACAACAACCTCAGCATTGAAAAACAACAACAACCTCAACATTGAAAAACACCAACAAATTCAACAACAACCTCAACATTGAAAAACAACAACAACCTCAACATTGAAAAACACCAACAAATTCAACAACAACTTCAACATTGAAAAACACCAACAAATTCAACAACAACCTCGAAATTGAAAAACACCAACAAATTCAACAACAACCACAACATTGAAAAACAAAAACAAATTCAACAACAACCTCAAAATTGAAAAACAACAACAACCTCAACATTGAAAAACACCAACAAATTCAACAGCAACCTCAACATTTAAAAACACCAACAATTTCAACAACAACCTCAACATTGAAAAACAACAACATTCTCAACATTGAAAAACACGAACAAATTCAACAACAACCTCAACATTGAAAAACAGCAACAACCTCAACATTGAAAAACACCAACAAATTCAACAACAACTTCAACATTGAAAAACACCAACAAATTCAACAACAACGTCGACATTGAAAAACACCATCAAATTCAACAACAACCTCAACATTGAAAAACAACAACAACCTCAACATTGAAAAACACCAACAAATTCAACAAAAACCTCAACATTGAAAACACCAACAAATTCAACAACAACCTCAACATTTAAAAACGCCAACAAATTCAACAACAACCTCAACATTGAAAAACAACAACCTCAACATTGAAAAACACCAACAAATTCAACAAAAAATTCAACATAGAAAAACACCAACAAATTCAACAACAACCCCGACATTGAAAAACACCAACAAATTCAACAACAACCTCATCTTTGAAAAACAACAACAACCTCATCATGGAAAAACACCAACAAAATCAACAACAACCTCAACATTGAAAAACAATAACATCCTCAAAATTGAAAAACACCAACAAATTCAACAACAACCCCAACATTTAAAAACAACAACAACCTCAGCATTGAAAAACACCAACAAATTCAACAACAACCTCAACATTGAAAAACACCAACAAATTCAACAACAACCTCAACATTGAAAAACAACAACAACCTCAACATTGAAAAACACCAACAAATTCAACAACAACCTCAGCATTGAAAAACAACAACAAACTAAACATTGAAAAACACCAACAAATTCAACAACAACCTCAACATTGAAAAACAACAACAACCTCAACATTGAAAAATACCAACAAATTCAAAAACAACCTCAACATTGAAAAACACCAACAAATTCAACAACAACCTCAACATTGAAAAACACCAACAAATTCAACAACAACCTCGAAATTGAAAAACACCAACAAATTCAACAACAAACTCAACATTGAAAAACACCAATAAATTCAACAACAAACTCAACATTGAAAAACAACAACAACCTCAACATTGAAAAACACCAACAATTTCAACAACAACCTCAACATTGAAAAGCACCAACAAATTCAACAACAACCTCAACATTGAAAAACAACAACAACCTCAACAGTGAAAAACTACAACAAATTCAACAACAACCTCAACATTGAAAAACAACAACAACCTCAACATTGAAAAACAACAACAAACTCAACATTGAAAAACACCAACAAATTCAACAACAACCTCAACATTGAAAAACAACAACAACCTCAACATTGAAAAACACCAACAAATTCAACAACAACCTCAACATTGAAAAACACCAACAAATTCAACAACAACCTCAACATTGAAAAACAACAACAACCTCAACATTGAAAAACACCAACAAATTCAACAACAACCTCAACATTGAAAAACAACAACAACCTCAACATTGAAAAACACCAACAAATTCAACAACAACCTCAACATTGAAAAACACCAACAAATTCAACAACAACCTCAGCATTGAAAAACAACAACAACCTCAAAATTGAAAAACACCAACAAATTCAACAACGACCTCAGCATTGAAAAACAACAACAACCTCAACATTGAAAAACACCAACAAATTCAACAACAACCTCAACATTGAATTTCAACAACAACCTCAACATTGAAAAACAACAACAAACTCAACATTGAAAAACACCAACAAATTCAACAACAACCTCAACATTGAAAAACAACAACAAATTCAACAACAACCTCAACATTTAAAAACACCAACAAATTCAACAACAACCTCAACATTGAAAAACAACAACAATATCAACATTGAAAAACACCAACAAATTCAACAACAACCTCAACATTGAAAAACAGCAACAACCTCAACATTGAAAAACACCAACAAATTCAACAACAACCTCAACATTGAAAAACACCAACAAATTCAACAACAACCTCAACATTGAAAAACACCAACAAATTCAACAACAAACTCAACATTGAAAAACACCAACAAATTCAACAACAACCTCAACATTGAAAAACAACAACAACCTGAACATTGAAAAACACCAACAAATTCAACAACAACCTCAACATTGAAAAGCACCAACAAATTCAACAACAACCTCAACATTGAAAAACAACAACAACCTCAACATTGACAAACACCAACAAATTCAACAACAACCTCAACATTGAAAAACAACAACAAACTCAACATTGAAAAACACCAACAAATTCAACAAGAACCTCAACATTGAAAAACAACAACAACCTCAACATTGAAAAACACCAACAAATTCAATAACAACCTCAACATTGAAAAACACCAACAAATTCAACAACAACCTCAACATTGAAAAACAACAACAACCTAAACATTGAAAAACACCAACAAATTCAACAACAACCTCAACATTGAAAAACAACAACAACCTCAACATTGAAAAACACCAACAAATTCAACAACAACCTCAACATTGAAAAACACCAACAAATTCAACAACAACCTCAGCATTGAAAAACAACAACAACCTCAACATTGAAAAAACCAACAAATTCAACAACAACCTCAACATTGAAAAACAACAACAACCTCAACATTGAAAAACACCAACAAATTCAACAACAACTTCAACATTGAAAAACACCAACAAATTCAACAACAACCTCGAAATTGAAAAACACCAACAAATACAACAACAACCTCAACATTGAAAAACAACAACAACCTCAACATTGAAAAACAGCAACAAATTCAACAACAACCTCAACATTGAAAAACAACAACCACCTCAACATTGCAAAACACCAGCAAATTCAACAACAACCTCAACATTTAAAAACACCAACAAATTCAACAACAACCTCAAGATTGAAAAACAGCAACAACCTCAACATTGAAAAACACCAACAAATTCAACAACAACCTCAACATTGAAAAACAACAACAACCTCAACATTGAAAAACACCAACAAATTCAACAACAACCTCGACATTGAAAAACACCCTCAAATTCAAAATCAATCTCAACATTGAACAACACCAACAACCTCAAAATTGAAAAAACACCAACAAATTCAACAACAACCTCAACATTTAAAAACAACAACAACCTCAACATTGAAAAACACCAACAAATTCAAAAACAACCTCAACATTGAAAAACACCAACAAATTCAACAACAACCACAACATTGAAAAACACCAACAAACTCAACAACAACCTCAACATTGAAAAATAACAACAACCTCAACATTGAAAAACACCAACAACTTCAACAACAAAATCAACATTGAAAAACACCAACAAATTCAACAACAAACTCAAGATTGAAAAACACCCACAAATTCAACAACCTCAAAATTGAAAAGCAACAAGAACCTCATCTTTGAAAAACACCAACAAATTCAACAACAACCTCAACATTGAAAAACACCAACAAATTCAACAACAACCTCAACATTGAAAAATAACAACAACCTCAACATTGAAAAACACCAACAAATTCAACAACAACCTCAACATTGAAAAACAACAACAACCTCAACATTGAAAAACACCAACAAATTCAACAACAACCTCAACATTGAAAAACAGCAACAAACTCAACATTGAAAAACACCAACAAATTCAACAACAACCTCAACATTGAAAAACAACAACAACCTCAACATTGAAAAACACCAACAAATTCAACAACAACCTCAACATTGAAAAACACCAACAAATTCAACAACAACCTCAACATTGAAAAACAAAAACAACCTCAACATTGAAAAACACCAACAAATTCAACAACAACCTCAACATTGAAAAACAACAACAACCTCAACATTGAAAAACACCAACAAATTCAACAACAACCTCAGCATTGAAAAACACCAACAAATTCAACAACAACCTCAGCATTGAAAAACAACAACAACCTCAACATTGAAAAACACCAACAAATTCAACAACAACCTCAACATTGAAAAACAACAACAACCTCAACATTGAAAAACACCAACAAATTCAACAACAACTTCAACATTGAAAAACACCAACAAATTCAACAACAACCTCGAAATTGAAAAACACCAACAAATTCAACAACAACCACAACATTGAAAAACAAAAACAAATTCAACAACAACCTCAAAATTGAAAAACAACAACAACCTCAACATTGAAAAACACCAACAAATTCAACAGCAACCTCAACATTTAAAAACACCAACAATTTCAACAACAACCTCAACATTGAAAAACAACAACAATCTCAACATTGAAAAACACGAACAAATTCAACAACAACCTCAACATTGAAAAACAGCAACAACCTCAACATTGAAAAACACCAACAAATTCAACAACAACTTCAACATTGAAAAACACCAACAAATTCAACAACAACGTCGACATTGAAAAACACCATCAAATTCAACAACAACCTCAACATTGAAAAACAACAACAACCTCAACATTGAAAAACACCAACAAATTCAACAAAAACCTCAACATTGAAAACACCAACAAATTCAACAACAACCTCAACATTTAAAAACGCCAACAAATTCAACAACAACCTCAACATTGAAAAACAACAACCTCAACATTGAAAAACACCAACAAATTCAACAAAAAATTCAACATAGAAAAACACCAACAAATTCAACAACAACCCCGACATTGAAAAACACCAACAAATTCAACAACAACCTCATCTTTGAAAAACAACAACAACCTCATCATGGAAAAACACCAACAAATTCAACAACAACCTCAACATTGAAAAACAAAAACATCCTCAAAATTGAAAAACACCAACAAATTCAACAACAACCCCAACATTTAAAAACAACAACAACCTCAGCATTGAAAAACACCAACAAATTCAACAACAACCTCAACATTGAAAAACACCAACAAATTCAACAACAACCTCAACATTGAAAAACAACAACAACCTCAACATTGAAAAACACCAACAAATTCAACAAAAACCTCAACATTGAAAACACCAACAAATTCAACAACAACCTCAACATTTAAAAACGCCAACAAATTCAACAACAACCTCACCATTGAAAAACAACAACCTCAAGATTGAAAAACACCAACAAATTCAACAAAAAATTCAACATAGAAAAACACCAACAAATTCAACAACAACCCCGACATTGAAAAACACCAACAAATTCAACAACAACCTCATCTTTGAAAAACAACAACAACCTCATCATGGAAAAACACCAACAAATTCAACAACAACCTCAACATTGAAAAACAAAAACATCCTCAAAATTGAAAAACACCAACAAATTCAACAACAACCCCAACATTTAAAAACAACAACAACCTCAGCATTGAAAAACACCAACAAATTCAACAACAACCTCAACATTGAAAAACACCAACAAATTCAACAACAACCTCAACATTGAAAAACAACAACAACCTCAACATTGAAAAACACCAACAAATTCAACAACAACCTCAGCATTGAAAAACAACAACAAACTAAACATTGAAAAACACCAACAAATTCAACAACAACCTCAACATTGAAAAACAACAACAACCTCAACTTGGAAAAATACCAACAAATTCAAAAACAACCTCAACATTGAAAAACACCAACAAATTCAACAACAACCTCAACATTGAAAAACACCAACAAATTCAACAACAACCTCGAAATTGAAAAACACCAACAAATTCAACAACAAACTTAACATTGAAAAACACCAATAAATTCAACAACAACCTCAACATTGAAAAACAACAACAACCTCAACATTGAAAAACACCAACAATTTCAACAACAACCTCAACATTGAAAAGCACCAACAAATTCAACAACAACCTCAACATTGAAAAACAACAACAACCTCAACAGTGAAAAACAACAACAAATTCAACAACAACCTCAACATTGAAAAACAACAACAACCTCAACATTGAAAAACAACAACAAACTCAACATTGAAAAACACCAACAAATTCAACAGCAACCTCAACATTTAAAAACACCAACAATTTCAACAACAACCTCAACATTGAAAAACAACAACAATCTCAACATTGAAAAACACGAACAAATTCAACAACAACCTCAACATTGAAAAACAGCAACAACCTCAACATTGAAAAACACCAACAAATTCAACAACAACTTCAACATTGAAAAACACCAACAAATTCAACAACAACGTCGACATTGAAAAACACCATCAAATTCAACAACAACCTCAACATTGAAAAACAACAACAACCTCAACATTGAAAAACACCAACAAATTCAACAAAAACCTCAACATTGAAAACACCAACAAATTCAACAACAACCTCAACATTTAAAAAACGCCAACAAATTCAACAACAACCTCAACATTGAAAAACAACAACCTCAACATTGAAAAACACCAACAAATTCAACAAAAAATTCAACATAGAAAAACACCAACAAATTCAACAACAACCCCGACATTGAAAAACACCAACAAATTCAACAACAACCTCATCTTTGAAAAACAACAACAACCTCATCATGGAAAAACACCAACAAAATCAACAACAACCTCAACATTGAAAAACAATAACATCCTCAAAATTGAAAAACACCAACAAATTCAACAACAACCCCAACATTTAAAAACAACAACAACCTCAGCATTGAAAAACACCAACAAATTCAACAACAACCTCAACATTGAAAAACACCAACAAATTCAACAACAACCTCAACATTGAAAAACAACAACAACCTCAACATTGAAAAACACCAACAAATTCAACAACAACCTCAGCATTGAAAAACAACAACAAACTAAACATTGAAAAACACCAACAAATTCAACAACAACCTCAACATTGAAAAACAACAACAACCTCAACATTGAAAAATACCAACAAATTCAAAAACAACCTCAACATTGAAAAACACCAACAAATTCAACAACAACCTCAACATTGAAAAACACCAACAAATTCAACAACAACCTCGAAATTGAAAAACACCAACAAATTCAACAACAAACTCAACATTGAAAAACACCAATAAATTCAACAACAACCTCAACATTGAAAAACAACAACAACCTCAACATTGAAAAACACCAACAATTTCAACAACAACCTCAACATTGAAAAGCACCAACAAATTCAACAACAACCTCAACATTGAAAAACAACAACAACCTCAACAGTGAAAAACTACAACAAATTCAACAACAACCTCAACATTGAAAAACAACAACAACCTCAACATTGAAAAACAACAACAAACTCAACATTGAAAAACACCAACAAATTCAACAACAACCTCAACATTGAAAAACAACAACAACCTCAACATTGAAAAACACCAACAAATTCAACAACAACCTCAACATTGAAAAACACCAACAAATTCAACAACAACCTCAACATTGAAAATCAACAACAACCTCAACATTGAAAAACACCAACAAATTCAACAACAACCTCAACATTGAAAAACAACAACAACCTCAACATTGAAAAACACCAACAAATTCAACAACAACCTCAACATTGAAAAACACCAACAAATTCAACAACAACCTCAGCATTGAAAAACAACAACAACCTCAAAATTGAAAAACACCAACAAATTCAACAACGACCTCAGCATTGAAAAACAGCAACAACCTCAACATTGAAAAACACCAACAAATTCAACAACAACCTCAACATTGAATTTCAACAACAACCTCAACATTGAAAAACAACAACAAACTCAACATTGAAAAACACCAACAAATTCAACAACAACCTCAACATTGAAAAACAACAACAAATTCAACAACAACCTCAACATTTAAAAACACCTACAAATTCAACAACAACCTCAACATTGAAAAACAACAACAATATCAACATTGAAAAACACCAACAAATTCAACAACAACCTCAACATTGAAAAACAGCAACAACCTCAACATTGAAAAACACCAACAAATTCAACAACAACCTCAACATTGAAAAACACCAACAAATTCAACAACAACCTCAACATTGAAAAACACCAACAAATTCAACAACAAACTCAACATTGAAAAACACCAACAAATTCAACAACAACCTCAACATTGAAAAACAACAACAACCTGAACATTGAAAAACACCAACAAATTCAACAACAACCTCAACATTGAAAAGCACCAACAAATTCAACAACAACCTCAACATTGAAAAACAACAACAACCTCAACATTGACAAACACCAACAAATTCAACAACAACCTCAACATTGAAAAACAACAACAAACTCAACATTGAAAAACACCAACAAATTCAACAAGAACCTCAACATTGAAAAACAACAACAACCTCAACATTGAAAAACACCAACAAATTCAACAACAACCTCAACATTGAAAAACACCAACAAATTCAACAACAACCTCAACATTGAAAAACAACAACAACCTAAACATTGAAAAACACCAACAAATTCAACAACAACCTCAACATTGAAAAACAACAACAACCTCAACATTGAAAAACACCAACAAATTCAACAACAACCTCAACATTGAAAAACACCAACAAATTCAACAACAACCTCAGCATTGAAAAACAACAACAACCTCAACATTGAAAAAACCAACAAATTCAACAACAACCTCAACATTGAAAAACAACAACAACCTCAACATTGAAAAACACCAACAAATTCAACAACAACTTCAACATTGAAAAACACCAACAAATTCAACAACAACCTCGAAATTGAAAAACACCAACAAATACAACAACAACCTCAACATTGAAAAACAACAACAACCTCAACATTGAAAAACAGCAACAAATTCAACAACAACCTCAACATTGAAAAACAACAACCACCTCAACATTGCAAAACACCAGCAAATTCAACAACAACCTCAACATTTAAAAACACCAACAAATTCAACAACAACCTCAAGATTGAAAAACAGCAACAACCTCAACATTGAAAAACACCAACAAATTCAACAACAACCTCAACATTGAAAAACAACAACAACCTCAACATTGAAAAACACCAACAAATTCAACAACAACCTCGACATTGAAAAACACCCTCAAATTCAAAATCAATCTCAACATTGAACAACACCAACAACCTCAAAATTGAAAAAACACCAACAAATTCAACAACAACCTCAACATTTAAAAACAACAACAACCTCAACATTGAAAAACACCAACAAATTCAAAAACAACCTCAACATTGAAAAACACCAACAAATTCAACAACAACCACAACATTGAAAAACACCAACAAACTCAACAACAACCTCAACATTGAAAAATAACAACAACCTCAACATTGAAAAACACCAACAACTTCAACAACAAAATCAACATTGAAAAACACCAACAAATTCAACAACAAACTCAAGATTGAAAAACACCCACAAATTCAACAACCTCAAAATTGAAAAGCAACAAGAACCTCATCATTGAAAAACACCAACAAATTCAGCAACAACCTCAACATTGAAAAACACCAACAAATTCAACAACAACCTCAACATTGAAAAATAACAACAACCTCAACATTGAAAAACACCAACAAATTCAACAACAACCTCAACATTGAAAAACAACAACAACCTCAACATTGAAAAACACCAACAAATTCAACAACAACCTCAACATTGAAAAACAGCAACAAACTCAACATTGAAAAACACCAACAAATTCAACAACAACCTCAACATTGAAAAACAACAACAACCTCAACATTGAAAAACACCAACAAATTCAACAACAACCTCAACATTGAAAAACACCAACAAATTCAACAACAACCTCAACATTGAAAAACAAAAACAACCTCAACATTGAAAAACACCAACAAATTCAACAACAACCTCAACATTGAAAAACAACAACAACCTCAACATTGAAAAACACCAACAAATTCAACAACAACCTCAGCATTGAAAAACACCAACAAATTCAACAACAACCTCAGCATTGAAAAACAACAACAACCTCAACATTGAAAAACACCAACAAATTCAACAACAACCTCAACATTGAAAAACAACAACAACCTCAACATTGAAAAACACCAACAAATTCAACAACAACTTCAACATTGAAAAACACCAACAAATTCAACAACAACCTCGAAATTGAAAAACACCAACAAATTCAACAACAACCACAACATTGAAAAACAAAAACAAATTCAACAACAACCTCAAAATTGAAAAAACAACAACAACCTCAACATTGAAAAACACCAACAAATTCAACAGCAACCTCAACATTTAAAAACACCAACAATTTCAACAACAACCTCAACATTGAAAAACAACAACAATCTCAACATTGAAAAACACGAACAAATTCAACAACAACCTCAACATTGAAAAACAGCAACAACCTCAACATTGAAAAACACCAACAAATTCAACAACAACTTCAACATTGAAAAACACCAACAAATTCAACAACAACGTCGACATTGAAAAACACCATCAAATTCAACAACAACCTCAACATTGAAAAACAACAACAACCTCAACATTGAAAAACACCAACAAATTCAACAAAAACCTCAACATTGAAAACACCAACAAATTCAACAACAACCTCAACATTTAAAAACGCCAACAAATTCAACAACAACCTCAACATTGAAAAACAACAACCTCAACATTGAAAAACACCAACAAATTCAACAAAAAATTCAACATAGAAAAACACCAACAAATTCAACAACAACCCCGACATTGAAAAACACCAACAAATTCAACAACAACCTCATCTTTGAAAAACAACAACAACCTCATCATGGAAAAACACCAACAAATTCAACAACAACCTCAACATTGAAAAACAAAAACATCCTCAAAATTGAAAAACACCAACAAATTCAACAACAACCCCAACATTTAAAAACAACAACAACCTCAGCATTGAAAAACACCAACAAATTCAACAACAACCTCAACATTGAAAAACACCAACAAATTCAACAACAACCTCAACATTGAAAAACAACAACAACCTCAACATTGAAAAACACCAACAAATTCAACAAAAACCTCAACATTGAAAACACCAACAAATTCAACAACAACCTCAACATTTAAAAACGCCAACAAATTCAACAACAACCTCACCATTGAAAAACAACAACCTCAAGATTGAAAAACACCAACAAATTCAACAAAAAATTCAACATAGAAAAACACCAACAAATTCAACAACAACCCCGACATTGAAAAACACCAACAAATTCAACAACAACCTCATCTTTGAAAAACAACAACAACCTCATCATGGAAAAACACCAACAAATTCAACAACAACCTCAACATTGAAAAACAAAAACATCCTCAAAATTGAAAAACACCAACAAATTCAACAACAACCCCAACATTTAAAAACAACAACAACCTCAGCATTGAAAAACACCAACAAATTCAACAACAACCTCAACATTGAAAAACACCAACAAATTCAACAACAACCTCAACATTGAAAAACAACAACAACCTCAACATTGAAAAACACCAACAAATTCAACAACAACCTCAGCATTGAAAAACAACAACAAACTAAACATTGAAAAACACCAACAAATTCAACAACAACCTCAACATTGAAAAACAACAACAACCTCAACTTGGAAAAATACCAACAAATTCAAAAACAACCTCAACATTGAAAAACACCAACAAATTCAACAACAACCTCAACATTGAAAAACACCAACAAATTCAACAACAACCTCGAAATTGAAAAACACCAACAATTTCAACAACAAACTCAACATTGAAAAACACCAATAAATTCAACAACAACCTCAACATTGAAAAACAACAACAACCTCAACATTGAAAAACACCAACAATTTCAACAACAACCTCAACATTGAAAAGCACCAACAAATTCAACAACAACCTCAACATTGAAAAACAACAACAACCTCAACAGTGAAAAACAACAACAAATTCAACAACAACCTCAACATTGAAAAACAACAACAACCTCAACATTGAAAAACAACAACAAACTCAACATTGAAAAACACCAACAAATTCAACAACAACCTCAACATTGAAAAACAACAACAACCTCAACATTGAAAAACACCAACAAATTCAACAACAACCTCAACATTGAAAAACACCAACAAATTCAACAACAAACTCAGCATTGAAAAACAACAACAACCTCAACATTGAAAAGCACCAACAAATTCAACAACAACCTCAACATTGAAAAACAACAACAACCTCAACATTGAAAAACACCAACAAATTCAACAACAACTTCAACATTGAAAAACACCAACAAATTCAACAACAACCTAGAAATTGAAAAAAACCAACAAATACAACAACAACCTCAAAATTGAAAAACAACAACAACCTCAACATTGAAAAACACCAACAAATTCAACAACAACCTCAACATTGAAAAACACCAACAAATTCGTCAACAACCTCAACATTGAAAAACACTAACAAATTCAACAACAACCTCGAAATTGAAAAACACCAACAAATTCAACAACAAACTCAACATTGAAAAACACCAACAAATTCAACAACAACCTCAACATTGAAAAACAACAACAACCTCAACATTGAAAAACACCAACAAATTCAACAACAATCTCAACATTGAAAAGCACCAACAAATTCAACAACAACCTCAACATTGAAAAACAACAACAACCTCAACATTGAAAAACACCAACAAATTCAACAACAACCTCAACATTGAAAAACAACAACAACCTCAACATTGAAAAACAGCAACAAACTCCACATTGAAAAACACCAACAAATTCAACAACAACCTCAACATTGAAAAACAACAACAACCTCAACATTGAAAAACACCAACAAATTCAACAACAACCTCAACATTGAAAAACACCAACAAATTCAACAACAACCTCAACATTGAAAAACACCAACAACTTCAACAACAACATCAACATTGAAAAACACCAACAAATTCAACAACAACCTCAAGATTGAAAAACACCCACAAATTCAAGAACCTCAAAATTGAAAAGCAAAAACAACCTCATCATTGAAAAACACCAACAAATTCAACAACAACCTCAACATTGAGAAACACCAACAAATTCAACAACAACCTCAACATTGAAAAACAACAACAACCTCAACATTGAAAAACACCAACAAATTCAACAACAACCTCAACATTGAGAAACACCAACAAATTCAACAACAACCTCAACATTGAAAAACAACAACAACCTCAACATTGAAAAACAACAGCAACCTCAACATTGAAAAACACCAACAAATTCAAAAACAACCTCAACTTTGAAAAACAACAACAAACTCAACATTGAAAAACACCAACAAATTCAACAACAACCTCAACATTGAAAAACAACAAAAACCTCAACATTGAAAAACACCAACAAATTCAACAATAACCTCAACATTGAAAAACAACAACAACCTCAACATTGAAAAACACCAACAAATTCAACAACAACCTCAACATTGAAAAACACCAACAAATTCAACAACAACCTCAACATTGAAAAACAACAACAACCTCAACATTGAAAAACACCAACAAATTAAACAACAACCACAACATTGAAAAACAACAACAACCTCAACATTGAAAAACACCAACAAATTCAACAACAACCTCAGCATTGAAAAACACCAACAAATTCAACAACAACCTCAGCACTGAAAAACAACAACAACCTCAACATTGAAAAACACCAACAAATTCAACAACAACCTCAACATTGAAAAACAACAACAACCTCAACATTGAAAAACCCCAACAAATTCAACAACAACTTCAACATTGAAAAACACCAACAAATCCAACAACAACCTCGAAATTGAAAAACACCAACAAATTCAACAACAACCTCAACATTGAAAAACAAAAACAAATTCAACAACAACCTCAAAATTGAAAAACAACAACAACCTCAACATTGAAAAACACCAACAAATTCAACAGCAACGTCAACATTTAAAAACACCAACAATTTCAACAACAACCTCAACATTGAAAAACAACAACAATCTCAACATTGAAAAACACGAACAAATTCAACAACAACCTCAACATTGAAAAACAGCAACAACCTCAACATTGAAAAGCACCAACAAATTCAACAACAACTGCAACATTGAAAAACACCAACAAATTCAACAACAACGTCGACATTGAAAAACACCATCAAATCCAACAACAACCTCAACATTGAAAAACAACAACAACCTCAACATTGAAAAACACCAACAAATTCAACAAAAACCTCAACATTGAAAAAACCAACAAATTCAACAACAACCTCAACATTTAAAAACGCCAACAAATTCAACAACAACCTCAACATTGAAAAACAACAACCTCAACATTGAAAAACACCAACAAATTCAACAAAAAATTCAACATAGAAAAACACCAACAAATTCAACAACAACCCCGACATTGAAAAACACCAACAAATTCAACAACAACCCCGACATTGAAAAACACCCACAAATTCCACAACCTCAACATTGAAAAACAACAACAACCTCCTCATTAAAAAACACCAACAAATTCAACAACAACCTCGAAATTGAAAAACACCAACAAATTCAACAACAAACTCAACATTGAAAAACACCAACAAATTCAACAACAACCTCAACATTGAAAAACAACAACAACCTCAACTTGGAAAAATACCAACAAATTCAAAAACAACCTCAACATTGAAAAACACCAACAAATTCAACAACAACCTCAACATTGAAAAACACCAACAAATTCAACAACAACCTCGAAATTGAAAAACACCAACAAATTCAACAACAAACTCAACATTGAAAAACACCAATAAATTCAACAACAACCTCAACATTGAAAAACAACAACAACCTCAACATTGAAAAACACCAACAATTTCAACAACAACCTCAACATTGAAAAGCACCAACAAATTCAACAACAACCTCAACATTGAAAAACAACAACAACCTCAACAGTGAAAAACAACAACAAATTCAACAACAACCTCAACATTGAAAAACAACAACAACCTCAACATTGAAAAACAACAACAAACTCAACATTGAAAAACACCAACAAATTCAACAACAACCTCAACATTGAAAAACAACAACAACCTCAACATTGAAAAACACCAACAAATTCAACAACAACCTCAACATTGAAAAACACCAACAAATTCAACAACAAACTCAGCATTGAAAAACAACAACAACCTCAACATTGAAAAGCACCAACAAATTCAACAACAACCTCAACATTGAAAAACAACAACAACCTCAACATTGAAAAACACCAACAAATTCAACAACAACTTCAACATTGAAAAACACCAACAAATTCAACAACAACCTAGAAATTGAAAAACACCAACAAATACAACAACAACCTCAAAATTGAAAAACAACAACAACCTCAACATTGAAAAACACCAACAAATTCAACAACAACCTCAACATTGAAAAACACCAACAAATTCGTCAACAACCTCAACATTGAAAAACACTAACAAATTCAACAACAACCTCGAAATTGAAAAACACCAACAAATTCAACAACAAACTCAACATTGAAAAACACCAACAAATTCAACAACAACCTCAACATTGAAAAACAACAACAACCTCAACATTGAAAAACACCAACAAATTCAACAACAATCTCAACATTGAAAAGCACCAACAAATTCAACAACAACCTCAACATTGAAAAACAACAACAACCTCAACATTGAAAAACACCAACAAATTCAACAACAACCTCAACATTGAAAAACAACAACAACCTCAACATTGAAAAACAACAACAACCTCAACATTGAAAAACACCAACAAATTCAACAACAACCTCAACATTGAAAAACACCAACAAATTCAACAACAAACTCAGCATTGAAAAACAACAACAACCTCAACATTGAAAAGCACCAACAAATTCAACAACAACCTCAACATTGAAAAACAACAACAACCTCAACATTGAAAAACACCAACAAATTCAACAACAACTTCAACATTGAAAAACACCAACAAATTCAACAACAACCTAGAAATTGAAAAAAACCAACAAATACAACAACAACCTCAAAATTGAAAAACAACAACAACCTCAACATTGAAAAACACCAACAAATTCAACAACAACCTCAACATTGAAAAACACCAACAAATTCGTCAACAACCTCAACATTGAAAAACACTAACAAATTCAACAACAACCTCGAAATTGAAAAACACCAACAAATTCAACAACAAACTCAACATTGAAAAACACCAACAAATTCAACAACAACCTGAACATTGAAAAACAACAACAACCTCAACATTGAAAAACACCAACAAATTCAACAACAATCTCAACATTGAAAAGCACCAACAAATTCAACAACAACCTCAACATTGAAAAACAACAACAACCTCAACATTGAAAAACACCAACAAATTCAACAACAACCTCAACATTGAAAAACAACAACAACCTCAACATTGAAAAACAGCAACAAACTCCACATTGAAAAACACCAACAAATTCAACAACAACCTCAACATTGAAAAACAACAACAACCTCAACATTGAAAAACACCAACAAATTCAACAACAACCTCAACATTGAAAAACACCAACAAATTCAACAACAACCTCAACATTGAAAAACACCAACAACTTCAACAACAACATCAACATTGAAAAACACCAACAAATTCAACAACAACCTCAAGATTGAAAAACACCCACAAATTCAAGAACCTCAAAATTGAAAAGCAACAACAACCTCATCATTGAAAAACACCAACAAATTCAACAACAACCTCAACATTGAGAAACACCAACAAATTCAACAACAACCTCAACATTGAAAAACAACAACAACCTCAACATTGAAAAACACCAACAAATTCAACAACAACCTCAACATTGAGAAACACCAACAAATTCAACAACAACCTCAACATTGAAAAACAACAACAACCTCAACATTGAAAAACAACAGCAACCTCAACATTGAAAAACACCAACAAATTCAAAAACAACCTCAACTTTGAAAAACAACAACAAACTCAACATTGAAAAACACCAACAAATTCAACAACAACCTCAACATTGAAAAACAACAAAAACCTCAACATTGAAAAACACCAACAAATTCAACAATAACCTCAACATTGAAAAACAACAACAACCTCAACATTGAAAAACACCAACAAATTCAACAACAACCTCAACATTGAAAAACACCAACAAATTCAACAACAACCTCAACATTGAAAAACAACAACAACCTCAACATTGAAAAACACCAACAAATTAAACAACAACCACAACATTGAAAAACAACAACAACCTCAACATTGAAAAACACCAACAAATTCAACAACAACCTCAGCATTGAAAAACACCAACAAATTCAACAACAACCTCAGCATTGAAAAACAACAACAACCTCAACATTGAAAAACACCAACAAATTCAACAACAACCTCAACATTGAAAAACAACAACAACCTCAACATTGAAAAACCCCAACAAATTCAACAACAACTTCAACATTGAAAAACACCAACAAATCCAACAACAACCTCGAAATTGAAAAACACCAACAAATTCAACAACAACCTCAACATTGAAAAACAAAAACAAATTCAACAACAACCTCAAAATTGAAAAACAACAACAACCTCAACATTGAAAAACACCAACAAATTCAACAGCAACGTCAACATTTAAAAACACCAACAATTTCAACAACAACCTCAACATTGAAAAACAACAACAATCTCAACATTGAAAAACACGAACAAATTCAACAACAACCTCAACATTGAAAAACAGCAACAACCTCAACATTGAAAAGCACCAACAAATTCAACAACAACTGCAACATTGAAAAACACCAACAAATTCAACAACAACGTCGACATTGAAAAACACCATCAAATCCAACAACAACCTCAACATTGAAAAACAACAACAACCTCAACATTGAAAAACACCAACAAATTCAACAAAAACCTCAACATTGAAAAAACCAACAAATTCAACAACAACCTCAACATTTAAAAACGCCAACAAATTCAACAACAACCTCAACATTGAAAAACAACAACCTCAACATTGAAAAACACCAACAAATTCAACAAAAAATTCAACATAGAAAAACACCAACAAATTCAACAACAACCCCGACATTGAAAAACACCAACAAATTCAACAACAACCCCGACATTGAAAAACACCCACAAATTCCACAACCTCAACATTGAAAAACAACAACAACCTCCTCATTAAAAAACACCAACAAATTCAACAACAACCTCGAAATTGAAAAACACCAACAAATTCAACAACAAACTCAACATTGAAAAACACCAACAAATTCAACAACAACCTCAACATTGAAAAACAACAACAACCTCAACTTGGAAAAATACCAACAAATTCAAAAACAACCTCAACATTGAAAAACACCAACAAATTCAACAACAACCTCAACATTGAAAAACACCAACAAATTCAACAACAACCTCGAAATTGAAAAACACCAACAAATTCAACAACAAACTCAACATTGAAAAACACCAATAAATTCAACAACAACCTCAACATTGAAAAACAACAACAACCTCAACATTGAAAAACACCAACAATTTCAACAACAACCTCAACATTGAAAAGCACCAACAACCTCAACATTGAAAAACAACAACAAACTCAACATTGAAAAACACCAACAAATTCAACAACAACCTCAACATTGAAAAACAACAACAACCTCAACATTGAAAAACACCAACAAATTCAACAACAACCTCAACATTGAAAAACACCAACAAATTCAACAACAAACTCAGCATTGAAAAACAACAACAACCTCAACATTGAAAAGCACCAACAAATTCAACAACAACCTCAACATTGAAAAACAACAACAACCTCAACATTGAAAAACACCAACAAATTCAACAACAACTTCAACATTGAAAAACACCAACAAATTCAACAACAACCTAGAAATTGAAAAACACCAACAAATACAACAACAACCTCAAAATTGAAAAACAACAACAACCTCAACATTGAAAAACACCAACAAATTCAACAACAACCTCAACATTGAAAAACACCAACAAATTCGTCAACAACCTCAACATTGAAAAACACTAACAAATTCAACAACAACCTCGAAATTGAAAAACACCAACAAATTCAACAACAAACTCAACATTGAAAAACACCAACAAATTCAACAACAACCTCAACATTGAAAAACAACAACAACCTCAACATTGAAAAACACCAACAAATTCAACAACAATCTCAACATTGAAAAGCACCAACAAATTCAACAACAACCTCAACATTGAAAAACAACAACAACCTCAACATTGAAAAACACCAACAAATTCAACAACAACCTCAACATTGAAAAACAACAACAACCTCAACATTGAAAAACAACAACAACCTCAACATTGAAAAACACCAACAAATTCAACAACAACCTCAACATTGAAAAACACCAACAAATTCAACAACAAACTCAGCATTGAAAAACAACAACAACCTCAACATTGAAAAGCACCAACAAATTCAACAACAACCTCAACATTGAAAAACAACAACAACCTCAACATTGAAAAACACCAACAAATTCAACAACAACTTCAACATTGAAAAACACCAACAAATTCAACAACAACCTAGAAATTGAAAAAAACCAACAAATACAACAACAACCTCAAAATTGAAAAACAACAACAACCTCAACATTGAAAAACACCAACAAATTCAACAACAACCTCAACATTGAAAAACACCAACAAATTCGTCAACAACCTCAACATTGAAAAACACTAACAAATTCAACAACAACGTCGAAATTGAAAAACACCAACAAATTCAACAACAAACTCAACATTGAAAAACACCAACAAATTCAACAACAACCTGAACATTGAAAAACAACAACAACCTCAACATTGAAAAACACCAACAAATTCAACAACAATCTCAACATTGAAAAGCACCAACAAATTCAACAACAACCTCAACATTGAAAAACAACAACAACCTCAACATTGAAAAACACCAACAAATTCAACAACAACCTCAACATTGAAAAACAACAACAACCTCAACATTGAAAAACAGCAACAAACTCCACATTGAAAAACACCAACAAATTCAACAACAACCTCAACATTGAAAAACAACAACAACCTCAACATTGAAAAACACCAACAAATTCAACAACAACCTCAACATTGAAAAACACCAACAAATTCAACAACAACCTCAACATTGAAAAACACCAACAACTTCAACAACAACATCAACATTGAAAAACACCAACAAATTCAACAACAACCTCAAGATTGAAAAACACCCACAAATTCAAGAACCTCAAAATTGAAAAGCAACAACAACCTCATCATTGAAAAACACCAACAAATTCAACAACAACCTCAACATTGAGAAACACCAACAAATTCAACAACAACCTCAACATTGAAAAACAACAACAACCTCAACATTGAAAAACACCAACAAATTCAACAACAACCTCAACATTGAGAAACACCAACAAATTCAACAACAACCTCAACATTGAAAAACAACAACAACCTCAACATTGAAAAACAACAGCAACCTCAACATTGAAAAACACCAACAAATTCAAAAACAACCTCAACTTTGAAAAACAACAACAAACTCAACATTGAAAAACACCAACAAATTCAACAACAACCTCAACATTGAAAAACAACAAAAACCTCAACATTGAAAAACACCAACAAATTCAACAATAACCTCAACATTGAAAAACAACAACAACCTCAACATTGAAAAACACCAACAAATTCAACAACAACCTCAACATTGAAAAACACCAACAAATTCAACAACAACCTCAACATTGAAAAACAACAACAACCTCAACATTGAAAAACACCAACAAATTAAACAACAACCACAACATTGAAAAACAACAACAACCTCAACATTGAAAAACACCAACAAATTCAACAACAACCTCAGCATTGAAAAACACCAACAAATTCAACAACAACCTCAGCATTGAAAAACAACAACAACCTCAACATTGAAAAACACCAACAAATTCAACAACAACCTCAACATTGAAAAACAACAACAACCTCAACATTGAAAAACCCCAACAAATTCAACAACAACTTCAACATTGAAAAACACCAACAAATCCAACAACAACCTCGAAATTGAAAAACACCAACAAATTCAACAACAACCTCAACATTGAAAAACAAAAACAAATTCAACAACAACCTCAAAATTGAAAAACAACAACAACCTCAACATTGAAAAACACCAACAAATTCAACAGCAACGTCAACATTTAAAAACACCAACAATTTCAACAACAACCTCAACATTGAAAAACAACAACAATCTCAACATTGAAAAACACGAACAAATTCAACAACAACCTCAACATTGAAAAACAGCAACAACCTCAACATTGAAAAGCACCAACAAATTCAACAACAACTGCAACATTGAAAAACACCAACAAATTCAACAACAACGTCGACATTGAAAAACACCATCAAATCCAACAACAACCTCAACATTGAAAAACAACAACAACCTCAACATTGAAAAACACCAACAAATTCAACAAAAACCTCAACATTGAAAAAACCAACAAATTCAACAACAACCTCAACATTTAAAAACGCCAACAAATTCAACAACAACCTCAACATTGAAAAACAACAACCTCAACATTGAAAAACACCAACAAATTCAACAAAAAATTCAACATAGAAAAACACCAACAAATTCAACAACAACCCCGACATTGAAAAACACCAACAAATTCAACAACAACCCCGACATTGAAAAACACCCACAAATTCCACAACCTCAACATTGAAAAACAACAACAACCTCCTCATTAAAAAACACCAACAAATTCAACAACAACCTCGAAATTGAAAAACACCAACAAATTCAACAACAAACTCAACATTGAAAAACACCAACAAATTCAACAACAACCTCAACATTGAAAAACAACAACAACCTCAACTTGGAAAAATACCAACAAATTCAAAAACAACCTCAACATTGAAAAACACCAACAAATTCAACAACAACCTCAACATTGAAAAACACCAACAAATTCAACAACAACCTCGAAATTGAAAAACACCAACAAATTCAACAACAAACTCAACATTGAAAAACACCAATAAATTCAACAACAACCTCAACATTGAAAAACAACAACAACCTCAACATTGAAAAACACCAACAATTTCAACAACAACCTCAACATTGAAAAGCACCAACAAATTCAACAACAACCTCAACATTGAAAAACAACAACAACCTCAACAGTGAAAAACAACAACAAATTCAACAACAACCTCAACATTGAAAAACAACAACAACCTCAACATTGAAAAACAACAACAAACTCAACATTGAAAAACACCAACAAATTCAACAACAACCTCAACATTGAAAAACAACAACAACCTCAACATTGAAAAACACCAACAAATTCAACAACAACCTCAACATTGAAAAACACCAACAAATTCAACAACAAACTCAGCATTGAAAAACAACAACAACCTCAACATTGAAAAGCACCAACAAATTCAACAACAACCTCAACATTGAAAAACAACAACAACCTCAACATTGAAAAACACCAACAAATTCAACAACAACTTCAACATTGAAAAACACCAACAAATTCAACAACAACCTAGAAATTGAAAAACACCAACAAATACAACAACAACCTCAAAATTGAAAAACAACAACAACCTCAACATTGAAAAACACCAACAAATTCAACAACAACCTCAACATTGAAAAACACCAACAAATTCGTCAACAACCTCAACATTGAAAAACACTAACAAATTCAACAACAACCTCGAAATTGAAAAACACCAACAAATTCAACAACAAACTCAACATTGAAAAACACCAACAAATTCAACAACAACCTCAACATTGAAAAACAACAACAACCTCAACATTGAAAAACACCAACAAATTCAACAACAATCTCAACATTGAAAAGCACCAACAAATTCAACAACAACCTCAACATTGAAAAACAACAACAACCTCAACATTGAAAAACACCAACAAATTCAACAACAACCTCAACATTGAAAAACAACAACAACCTCAACATTGAAAAACAGCAACAAACTCCACATTGAAAAACACCAACAAATTCAACAACAACCTCAACATTGAAAAACAACAACAACCTCAACATTGAAAAACACCAACAAATTCAACAACAACCTCAACATTGAAAAACACCAACAAATTCAACAACAACCTCAACATTGAAAAACACCAACAACTTCAACAACAACATCAACATTGAAAAACACCAACAAATTCAACAACAAACTCAAGATTGAAAAACACCCACAAATTCAAGAACCTCAAAATTGAAAAGCAACAACAACCTCATCATTGAAAAACACCAACAAATTCAACAACAACCTCAACATTGAGAAACACCAACAAATTCAACAACAACCTCAACATTGAAAAACAACAACAACCTCAACATTGAAAAACACCAACAAATTCAACAACAACCTCAACATTGAGAAACACCAACAAATTCAACAACAACCTCAACATTGAAAAACAACAACAACCTCAACATTGAAAAACAACAGCAACCTCAACATTGAAAAACACCAACAAATTCAAAAACAACCTCAACTTTGAAAAACAACAACAAACTCAACATTGAAAAACACCAACAAATTCAACAACAACCTCAACATTGAAAAACAACAAAAACCTCAACATTGAAAAACACCAACAAATTCAACAATAACCTCAACATTGAAAAACAACAACAACCTCAACATTGAAAAACACCAACAAATTCAACAACAACCTCAACATTGAAAAACACCAACAAATTCAACAACAACCTCAACATTGAAAAACAACAACAACCTCAACATTGAAAAACACCAACAAATTAAACAACAACCACAACATTGAAAAACAACAACAACCTCAACATTGAAAAACACCAACAAATTCAACAACAACCTCAGCATTGAAAAACACCAACAAATTCAACAACAACCTCAGCATTGAAAAACAACAACAACCTCAACATTGAAAAACACCAACAAATTCAACAACAACCTCAACATTGAAAAACAACAACAACCTCAACATTGAAAAACCCCAACAAATTCAACAACAACTTCAACACTGAAAAACACCAACAAATCCAACAACAACCTCGAAATTGAAAAACACCAACAAATTCAACAACAACCTCAACATTGAAAAACAAAAACAAATTCAACAACAACCTCAAAATTGAAAAACAACAACAACCTCAACATTGAAAAACACCAACAAATTCAACAGCAACGTCAACATTTAAAAACACCAACAATTTCAACAACAACCTCAACATTGAAAAACAACAACAATCTCAACATTGAAAAACACGAACAAATTCAACAACAACCTCAACATTGAAAAACAGCAACAACCTCAACATTGAAAAACACCAACAAATTCAACAACAACTGCAACATTGAAAAACACCAACAAATTCAACAACAACGTCGACATTGAAAAACACCATCAAATCCAACAACAACCTCAACATTGAAAAACAACAACAACCTCAACATTGAAAAACACCAACAAATTCAACAAAAACCTCAACATTGAAAAAACCAACAAATTCAACAACAACCTCAACATTTAAAAACGCCAACAAATTCAACAACAACCCCGACATTGAAAAACACCAACAAATTCAACAACAACCCCAACATTTAAAAACAACAACAACCTCAGCATTGAAAAACAACAACCTCAACATTGAAAAACACCAACAAATTCAACAAAAAATTCAACATAGAAAAACACCAACAAATTCAACAACAACCCCGACATTGAAAAACACCAACAAATTCAACAACAACCCCGACATTGAAAAACACCAACAAATTCAACAACAACCCCAACATTTAAAAACAACAACAACCTCAGCATTGAAAAACACCAACAAATTCAACAACAACCTCAACATTGAAAATCACCAACAAATTCAACAAGAACCTCAACATTGAAAAACACCAACAAACTCAACAACAACCTCAACATTGAAAAACAACCAGAACCTCAACATTGAAAAACAAAAACATCCTCAAAATTGAAAAACACCAACAAATTCAACAACAACCCCAACATTTAAAAACAACAACAACCTCAGCAGTGAAAAACACCAACAAATTCAACAACAACCTCAACATTGAAAAACACCAACAAATTCAACAAGAACCTCAACATTGAAAAACACCAACAAACTCAACAACAACCTCAACATTGAAAAACAACAACAACCTCAACATTGAAAAACACCAACAAATTCAACAACAACCTCAACATTGAAAAACACCAACAAATTCAACAACAACCTCAACATTGAAAAACACCAACAACCTCAACATTGAAAAACACCAACAAATTCAACAACAACCTCAACATTGAAAAACAACAACAACCTCAACATTGAAAAACACCAACAAATTCAACAACAACCTCAGCATTGAATAACAACAACAAACTAAACATTGAAAAACACCAACAAATTCAACAACAACCTCAACATTGAAAAACAACAACAACCTCAACATAGAAAAACACCAACAAATTCAAAAACAACCTCAACATTGAAAAACACCAACAAATTCAACAACAACCTCAACATTGAAAAACACCAACAAATTCAACAACAACCTCGAAATTGAAAAACACCAACAAATTCAACAACAAACTCAACATTGAAAAACACCAATAAATTCAACAACAACCTCAACATTGAAAAACAACAACAACCTCAACATTGAAAAACACCAACAATTTCAACAACAACCTCAACATTGAAAAGCACCAACAAATTCAACAACAACCTCAACATTGAAAAACAACAACAACCTCAACATTGAAAAACAACAACAAATTCAACAACAACCTCAACATTGAAAAACAACAACAACCTCAACATTGAAAAACAACAACAAACTCAACATTGAAAAACACCAACAAATTCAACAACAACCTCAACATTGAAAAACACCAACAAATTCAACAACAACCTCAACATTGAAAAACAGCAACAACCTCAACATTGAAAAACACCAACAAATTCAACAACAACCTCAACATTGAAAAACAACAGCAACCTCAACATTGAAAAACACCAACAAATTCAACAACAACCTCAACTTTGAAAAACAACAACAAACTCAACATTGAAAAACACCAACAAATTCAACAACAACCTCAACATTGAAAAACAACAAAAACCTCAACATTGAAAAACACCAACAAATTCAACAATAACCTCAACATTGAAAAACAACAACAACCTCAACATTGAAAAACACCAACAAATTCAACAACAACCTCAACATTGAAAAACACCAACAAATTCAACAACAACCTCAACATTGAAAAACAACAACAACCTCAACATTGAAAAACACCAACAAATTAAACAACAACCACAACATTGAAAAACAACAACAACCTCAACATTGAAAAACACCAACAAATTCAACAACAACCTCAGCATTGAAAAACACCAACAAATTCAACAACAACCTCAGCATTGAAAAACAACAACAACCTCAACATTGAAAAACACCAACAAATTCAACAACAACCTCAACATTGAAAAACAACAACAACCTCAACATTGAAAAACCCCAACAAATTCAACAACAACTTCAACATTGAAAAACACCAACAAATCCAACAACAACCTCGAAATTGAAAAACACCAACAAATTCAACAACAACCTCAACATTGAAAACCAAAAACAAATTCAACAACAACCTCAAAATTGAAAAACAACAACAACCTCAACATTGAAAAACACCAACAAATTCAACAGCAACGTCAACATTTAAAAACACCAACAATTTCAACAACAACCTCAACATTGAAAAACAACAACAATCTCAACATTGAAAAACACGAACAAATTCAACAACAACCTCAACATTGAAAAACAGCAACAACCTCAACATTGAAAAACACCAACAAATTCAACAACAACTGCAACATTGAAAAACACCAACAAATTCAACAACAACGTCGACATTGAAAAACACCATCAAATCCAACAACAACCTCAACATTGAAAAACAACAACAACCTCAACATTGAAAAACACCAACAAATTCAACAAAAACCTCAACATTGAAAAAACCAACAAATTCAACAACAACCTCAACATTTAAAAACGCCAACAAATTCAACAACAACCTCAACATTGAAAAACAACAACCTCAAAATTGAAAAACACCAACAAATTCAACAAAAAATTCAACATAGAAAATCACCAACAAATTCAACAACAACCCCGACATTGAAAAACACCAACAAATTCAACAACAACCCCGACATTGAAAAACACCAACAAATTCAACAACAACCTCAACATTGAAAAACAAAAACATCCTCAAAATTGAAAAACACCAACAAATTCAACAACACCCCCAACATTTAAAAACAACAACAACCTCAGCATTGAAAAACACCAACAAATTCAACAACAACCTCAACATTGAAAAACACCAACAAATTCAACAAGAACCTCAACATTGAAAAACACCAACAAACTCAACAACAACCTCAACATTGAAAAACAACAACAACCTCAACATTGAAAAACACCAACAAATTCAACAACAACCTCAACATTGAAAAACACCAACAAAATTCAACAACAACCTCAACATTGAAAAACACCAACAACCTCAACATTGAAAAACACCAACAAATTCAACAACAACCTCAACATTGAAAAACAACAACAACCTCAACATTGAAAAACACCAACAAATTCAACAACAACCTCAGCATTGAATAACAACAACAAACTAAACATTGAAAAACACCAACAAATTCAACAGCAACCTCAACATTGAAAAACAACAACAACCTCAACATAGAAAAACACCAACAAATTCAAAAACAACCTCAACATTGAAAAACACCAACAAATTCAACAACAACCTCAACATTGAAAAACACCAACAAATTCAACAACAACCTCGAAATTGAAAAACACCAACAAATTCAACAACAAACTCAACATTGAAAAACACCAATAAATTCAACAACAACCTCAACATTGAAAAACAACAACAACCTCAACATTGAAAAACACCAACAATTTCAACAACAACCTCAACATTGAAAAGCACCAACAAATTCAACAACAACCTCAACATTGAAAAACAACAACAACCTCAACATTGAAAAACAACAACAAATTCAACAACAACCTCAACATTGAAAAACAACAACAACCTCAACATTGAAAAACAACAACAAACTCAACATTGAAAAACACCAACAAATTCAACAACAACCTCAACATTGAAAAACACCAACAAATTCAACAACAACCTCAACATTGAAAAACACCAACAAATTCAACAACAACCTCAACATTGAAAAACAACAACAACCTCAACATTGAAAAACACCAACAAATTCAACAACAACCTCAACATTGAAAAACAACAACAACCTCAACATTGAAAAACACCAACAAATTCAACAACAACCTCAACATTGAAAAACACCAACAAATTCAACAACAACCTCAACATTGAAAAACAACAACAACCTCAACATTGAAAAACAAAAACATCCTCAAAATTGAAAAACACCAACAAATTCAACAACAACCCCAACATTTAAAAACAACAACAACCTCAGCATTGAAAAACACCAACAAATTCAACAACAACCTCAACATTGAAAAACACCAACAAATTCAACAAGAACCTCAACATTGAAAAACACCAACAAACTCAACAACAACCTCAACATTGAAAAACAACAACAACCTCAACATTGAAAAACACCAACAAATTCAACAACAACCTCAACATTGAAAAACACCAACAAATTCAACAACAACCTCAACATTGAAAAACACCAACAACCTCAACATTGAAAAACACCAACAAATTCAACAACAACCTCAACATTGAAAAACAACAACAACCTCAACATTGAAAAACACCAACAAATTCAACAACAACCTCAGCATTGAATAACAACAACAAACTAAACATTGAAAAACACCAACAAATTCAACAACAACCTCAACATTGAAAAACAACAACAACCTCAACATAGAAAAACACCAACAAATTCAAAAACAACCTCAACATTGAAAAACACCAACAAATTCAACAACAACCTCAACATTGAAAAACACCAACAAATTCAACAACAACCTCGAAATTGAAAAACACCAACAAATTCAACAACAAACTCAACATTGAAAAACACCAATAAATTCAACAACAACCTCAACATTGAAAAACAACAACAACCTCAACATTGAAAAACACCAACAATTTCAACAACAACCTCAACATTGAAAAGCACCAACAAATTCAACAACAACCTCAACATTGAAAAACAACAACAACCTCAACATTGAAAAACAACAACAAATTCAACAACAACCTCAACATTGAAAAACAACAACAACCTCAACATTGAAAAACAACAACAAACTCAACATTGAAAAACACCAACAAATTCAACAACAACCTCAACATTGAAAAACACCAACAAATTCAACAACAACCTCAACATTGAAAAACAGCAACAACCTCAACATTGAAAAACACCAACAAATTCAACAACAACCTCAACATTGAAAAACAACAGCAACCTCAACATTGAAAAACACCAACAAATTCAACAACAACCTCAACTTTGAAAAACAACAACAAACTCAACATTGAAAAACACCAACAAATTCAACAACAACCTCAACATTGAAAAACAACAAAAACCTCAACATTGAAAAACACCAACAAATTCAACAATAACCTCAACATTGAAAAACAACAACAACCTCAACATTGAAAAACACCAACAAATTCAACAACAACCTCAACATTGAAAAACACCAACAAATTCAACAACAACCTCAACATTGAAAAACAACAACAACCTCAACATTGAAAAACACCAACAAATTAAACAACAACCACAACATTGAAAAACAACAACAACCTCAACATTGAAAAACACCAACAAATTCAACAACAACCTCAGCATTGAAAAACACCAACAAATTCAACAACAACCTCAGCATTGAAAAACAACAACAACCTCAACATTGAAAAACACCAACAAATTCAACAACAACCTCAACATTGAAAAACAACAACAACCTCAACATTGAAAAACCCCAACAAATTCAACAACAACTTCAACATTGAAATACACCAACAAATCCAACAACAACCTCGAAATTGAAAAACACCAACAAATTCAACAACAACCTCAACATTGAAAAACAAAAACAAATTCAACAACAACCTCAAAATTGAAAAACAACAACAACCTCAACATTGAAAAACACCAACAAATTCAACAGCAACGTCAACATTTAAAAACACCAACAATTTCAACAACAACCTCAACATTGAAAAACAACAACAATCTCAACATTGAAAAACACGAACAAATTCAACAACAACCTCAACATTGAAAAACAGCAACAACCTCAACATTGAAAAACACCAACAAATTCAACAACAACTGCAACATTGAAAAACACCAAACAAATTCAACAACAACGTCGACATTGAAAAACACCATCAAATCCAACAACAACCTCAACATTGAAAAACAACAACAACCTCAACATTGAAAAACACCAACAAATTCAACAAAAACCTCAACATTGAAAAAACCAACAAATTCAACAACAACCTCAACATTTAAAAACGCCAACAAATTCAACAACAACCTCAACATTGAAAAACAACAACCTCAACATTGAAAAACACCAACAAATTCAACAAAAAATTCAACATAGAAAAACACCAACAAATTCAACAACAACCCCGACATTGAAAAACACCAACAAATTCAACAACAACCCCGACATTGAAAAACACCAACAAATTCAACAACAACCTCAACATTGAAAAACAAAAACATCCTCAAAATTGAAAAACACCAACAAATTCAACAACAACCCCAACATTTAAAAACAACAACAACCTCAGCATTGAAAAACACCAACAAATTCAACAACAACCTCAACATTGAAAAACACCAACAAATTCAACAAGAACCTCAACATTGAAAAACACCAACAAACTCAACAACAACCTCAACATTGAAAAACAACAACAACCTCAACATTGAAAAACACCAACAAATTCAACAACAACCTCAACATTGAAAAACACCAACAACCTCAACATTGAAAAACGCCAACAAATTCAACAACATCCTCAACATTGAAAAACAACAACAACCTCAGCATTGAAAAACACCAACAAATTCAACAACAACCTCAGCATTGAATAACAACAACAAACTAAACATTGAAAAACACCAACAAATTCAACAGCAACCTCAACATTGAAAAACAACAACAACCTCAACATAGAAAAACACCAACAAATTCAAAAACAACCTCAACATTGAAAAACACCAACAAATTCAACAACAACCTCAACATTGAAAAACACCAACAAATTCAACAACAACCTCGAAATTGAAAAACACCAACAAATTCAACAACAAACTCAACATTGAAAAACACCAATAAATTCAACAACAACCTCAACATTGAAAAACAACAACAACCTCAACATTGAAAAACACCAACAATTTCAACAACAACCTCAACATTGAAAAGCACCAACAAATTCAACAACAACCTCAACATTGAAAAACAACAACAACCTCAACATTGAAAAGCAACAACAAATTCAACAACAACCTCAACATTGAAAAACAACAACAACCTCAACATTGAAAAACAACAACAAACTCAACATTGAAAAACACCAACAAATTCAACAACAACCTCAACATTGAAAAACACCAACAAATTCAACAACAACCTCAACATTGAAAAACACCAACAAATTCAACAACAACCTCAACATTGAAAAACAACAACAACCTCAACATTGAAAAACACCAACAAATTCAACAACAACCTCAACATTGAAAAACAACAACAACCTCAACATTGAAAAACACCAACAAATTCAACAACAACCTCAGCATTGAAAAACAACAACAACCTCAACATTGAAAAACACCAACAAATTCAACAACAACCTCAACATTGAAAAACAACAACAACCTCAACATTGAAAAACACCAACAAATTCAACAACAACTTCAACATTGAAAAACACCAACAAATTCAACAACAACCTCGAAATTGAAAAACACCAAGAAATACAACAACAACCTCAACATTGAAAAACAACAACAACCTCAACATTGAAAAACACCAACAAATTCAACAACAACCTCAACATTGAAAAACACCTACAAATTCAACAACAACCTCAACATTGAAAAACACTAACAAATTCAACAACAACCTCGAAATTGAAAAACACCAACAAATTCAACAACAAACTCAACATTGAAAAGCACCAACAAATTCAACAACAACCTCAACATTGAAAAACAACAACAAACTCAACATTGAAAAACACCAACAAATTCAACAACAACCTCAACATTGAAAAACAACAACTTCAACATTGAAAAACACCAACAAATTCAACAAAAAATTCAACATAGAAAAACACCAACAAATTCAACAACAACCCCGACATTGAAAAACACCAACAAATTCAACAACAACCTCATCTTTGAAAAACAACAACAACCTCATCATGGAAAAACACCAACAAATTCAACAACAACCTCAACATTGAAAAACAAAAACATCCTCAAAATTGAAAAACACCAACAAATTCAACAACAACCCCAACATTTAAAAACAACAACAACCTCAGCATTGAAAAACACCAACAAATTCAACAACAACCTCAACATTGAAAAACACCAACAAATTCAACAAGAACCTCAACATTGAAAAACACCAACAAACTCAACAACAACCTCAACATTGAAAAACAACAACAACCTCAACATTGAAAAACACCAACAAATTCAACAACAACCTCAACATTGAAAAACACCAACAAATTCAACAACAACCTGAACATTGAAAAACACCAACAACCTCAACATTGAAAAACACCAACAAATTCAACAACAACCTCAACATTGAAAAACAACAACAACCTCAACATTGAAAAACACCAACAAATTCAACAACAACCTCAGCATTGAAAAACAACAACAAACTAAACATTGAAAAACACCAACAAATTCAACAACAACCTCAACATTGAAAAACAACAACAACCTCAACATAGAAAAACACAAACAAATTCAAAAGCAACCTCAACATTGAAAAACACCAACAAATTCAACAACAACCTCAACATTGAAAAACACCAACAAATTCAACAACAACCGCGAAATTGAAAAACACCAACAAATTCAACAACAAACTCAATATTGAAAAACACCAATAAATTCAACAACAACCTCAACATTGAAAAACAACAACAACCTCAACATTGAAAAACACCAACAAATTCAACAACAACCTCAGCATTGAAAAACAACAACAACCTCAACATTGAAAAAGACCAACAAATTCAACAACAACCTCAACATTGAAAAACAACAACAACCTCAACATTGAAAAACAACAACAAATTCAACAACAACCTCAACTTTGAAAAACAACAACAACCTCAACATTGAAAAACAACAACCACCTCAACATTGCAAAACACCAGCAAATTCAACAACAACCTCAACATTGAAAAACAACAACAACCTCAACATTGAAAAACACCAACAAATTCAACAACAACCTCAACATTGAAAAACACCAACAAATTCAACAACAACCTCAACATTGAAAAAAAACAACAACCTCAACATTGAAAAACACCAACAAATTCAACAACAACCTCAACATTGAAAAACAACAACAACCTCAACATTGAAAAACACCAACAAATTCAACAACAACCTCAGCATTGAAAAACAACAACAACCTCAACATTGAAAAACACCAACAAATTCAACAACAACCTCAACATTGAAAAACAACATCAACCTCAACATTGAAAAACACCAACAAATTCAACAACAACTTCAACATTGAAAAACACCAACAAATTCAACAACAACCTCGAAATTGAAAAACACCAACAAATACAACAACAACCTCAACATTGAAAAACAACAACAACCTCAACATTGAAAAACACCAACAAATTGAACAACAACCTCAACATTGAAAAACACCAACAAATTCAACAACAACCTCAACATTGAAAAACACTAACAAATTCAACAACAACCTCGAAATTGAAAAACACCAACAAATTCAACAACAAACTCAACATTGAAAAACACCAACAAATTCAACAACAAACTCAACATTGAAAAACAACAACAACCTCAACATTGAAAAACACCAACAAATTCAACAACAATCTCAACATTGAAAAGCACCAACAAATTCAACAACAACCTCAACATTGAAAAACAACAACAACCTCAACATTGAAAATCACCAACAAATTCAACAACAACCTCGACATTGAAAAACAACAACAACCTCAACATTGAAAAACAACAACAAACTCAACATTGAAAAACACCAACAAATTCAACAACAACATCAACATTGAAAAACAACAACAACCTCAACATTGAAAAACACCAACAAATTCAACAACAACCTCAACATTGAAAAACAACAACAAATTCAACAACAAACTCAACATTGAAAAACAACAACAACCTCTTCATTGAAAAACACCAACAAATTCAACAACAACCTCAACATTGAAAAACAACAACAACCTCTTCATTGAAAAACACCAACAAATTCAACAACAACCTCGAAATTGAAAAACACCAACAAATACAACAACAACCTCAACATTGAAAAACAACAACAACCTCAACATTGAAAAACACCAACAAATTCAACAACAACCTCAACATTGAAAAACACCAACAAATTCAACAACAACCTCAACATTGAAAAACACTAACAAATTCAACAACAACCTCGAAATTGAAAAACACCAACAAATTCAACAACAAACTCAACATTGAAAAACACCAACAAATTCAACAACAAACTCAACATTGAAAAACAACAACAACCGCAACATTGAAAACACCAAGAAATTCAACAACAATCTCAACATTGAAAAGCACCAACAAATTCAACAAAACCTCAACATTGAAAAACAACAACAACCTCAACATTGAAAAACACCAACAAATTCAACAACAACCTCAACATTGAAAAACAACAACAACCTCAACATTGAAAAACAACAACAAACTCAACATTGAAAAACACCAACAAATTCAACAACAACCTCAACATTGAAAAACAACAACAACCTCAACATTGAAAAACACCAACAAATTCAACAACAACCTCAACATTGAAAAACACCAACAAATTCAACAACAACCTCAACATTGAAAAACAACAACAACCTAAACATTGAAAAACACCAACAAATTCAACAACAACCTCAACATTGAAAAACAACAACAACCTCAACATTGAAAAACACCAGCATATTCAACAACAACCTCAACATTGAAAAACACCAACAAATTCAACAACAACCTCTGCATTGAAAAACAACAACAACCTCAACATTGAAAAACACCAACAAATTCAACAACAACCTCAACATTGAAAAACAACAACAACCTCAACATTGAAAAACACCAACAAATTCAACAACAACTTCAACATTGAAAAACAACAACAAATTCAACAACCTCGAAATTGAAAAACACCAACAAATACAACAACAACCTCAACATTGAAAAACAACAACAACCTCAACATTGAAAAACACCAACAAATTCAACAACAACCTCAACATTGAAAAACACCAACAAATTCAGCAACAACCTCAACATTGAAAAACACTAACAAATTCAACAACAACCTCGAAATTGAAAAACATCAACAAATTCAACAACAAACTCAACATTGAAAAACACCAACAAATTCAACAACATCTCAACATTGAAAAACAACAACAACCTCTACATTGAAAAACACCAACAAATTCAACAACAACCTCAACATTGAAAAACAACAACAACCTCAACATTGAAAAACACCTACAAATTCAACAACAACCTCAACATTGAAAAACACCAACAAATTCAACAACAAACTCAACATTGAAAAACAACAACAACCTCTACATTGAAAAACACCAACAAATTCAACAAAAACTTCAACATTGAAAAACAACAACAACCTCAACATTGAAAAACACCAACAAATTCAACAACAACCTCAACATTGAAAAACACCAACAAATTCAACAACAACCTCAACATTGAAAAACAACAACAACCTCAACATTGAAAAACAACAACAAATTCAACAACAACCTCAACATTGAAAAACAACAACAACCTCAACATTGAAAAACACCAACAAATTCAACAACAACCTCAACTTTGAAAAACACCAACAAATTCAACAACAACCTCAGCATTGAAAAAGAACAACAACCTCAACATTGAAAAACAACAACAACCTCAACATAGAAAAACACAAACAAATTCAAAAGCAACCTCAACATTGAAAAACACCAACAAATTCAACAACAACCTCAACATTGAAAAACACCAACAAATTCAACAACAACCGCGATATTGAAAAACACCAACAAATTCAACAACAAACTCAATATTGAAAAACACCAATAAATTCAACAACAACCTCAACATTGAAAAACAACAACAACCTCAACATTGAAAAACACCAACAATTTCAACAACAACCTCAACATTGAAAAGCACCAACAAATTCAACAACAACCTCAACATTGAAAAACAACAACAACCTCAACATTGAAAAACAACAACAAATTCAACAACAACCTCAACATTGAAAAACAACAACAACCTCAACATTGAAAAACAACAACCACCTCAACATTGCAAAACACCAGCAAATTCAACAACAACCTCAACATTGAAAAACAACAACAACCTCAACATTGAAAAACACCAACAAATTCAACAACAACCTCAACATTGAAAAACACCAACAAATTCAACAACAACCTCAACATTGAAAAAAAACAACAACCTCAACATTGAAAAACACCAACAAATTCAACAACAACCTCAACATTGAAAAACAACAACAACCTCAACATTGAAAAACACCTACAAATTCAACAACAACCTCAACATTGAAAAACACCAACAAATTCAACAACAACCTCAGCATTGAAAAACAACAACAACCTCAACATTGAAAAACACCAACAAATTCAACAACAACCTCAACATTGAAAAACAACATCAACCTCAACATTGAAAAACACCAACAAATTCAACAACAACTTCAACATTGAAAAACACCAACAAATTCATCAACAACCTCGAAATTGAAAAACACCAACAAATACAACAACAACCTCAACATTGAAAAACAACAACAACCTCAACATTGAAAAACACCAACAAATTGAACAACAACCTCAACATTGAAAAACACCAACAAATTCAACAACAACCTCAACATTGAAAAACACTAACAAATTCAACAACAACCTCGAAATTGAAAAACACCAACAAATTCAACAACAAACTCAACATTGAAAAACACCAACAAATTCAACAACAAACTCAACATTGAAAAACAACAACAACCTCAACATTGAAAAACACCAACAAATTCAACAACAATCTCAACATTGAAAAGCACCAACAAATTCAACAACAACCTCAACTTTGAAAAACAACAACAACCTCAACATTGAAAAACACCAACAAATTCAACAACAACCTCGACATTGAAAAACAACAACAACCTCAACATTGAAAAACAACAACAAACTCAACATTGAAAAACACCAACAAATTCAACAACAACATCAACATTGAAAAACAACAACAACCTCAACATTGAAAAACACCAACAAATTCAACAACAACCTCAACATTGAAAAACAACAACAAATTCAACAACAAACTCAACATTGAAAAACAACAACAACCTCTTCATTGAAAAACACCAACAAATTCAACAACAACCTCAACATTGAAAAACAACAACAACCTCTTCATTGAAAAACACCAACAAATTCAACAACAACCTCGAAATTGAAAAACACCAACAAATACAACAACAACCTCAACATTGAAAAACAACAACAACCTCAACATTGAAAAACACCAACAAATTCAACAACAACCTCAACATTGAAAAACACCAACAAATTCAACAACAACCTCAACATTGAAAAACACTAACAAATTCAACAACAACCTCGAAATTGAAAAACACCAACAAATTCAACAACAAACTCAACATTGAAAAACACCAACAAATTCAACAACAAACTCAACATTGAAAAACAACAACAACCGCAACATTGAAAACACCAAGAAATTCAACAACAATCTCAACATTGAAAAGCACCAACAAATTCAACAAAACCTCAACATTGAAAAACAACAACAACCTGAACATTGAAAAACACCAACAAATTCAACAACAACCTCAACATTGAAAAACAACAACAACCTCAACATTGAAAAACAACAACAAACTCAACATTGAAAAACACCAACAAATTCAACAACAACCTCAACATTGAAAAACAACAACAACCTCAACATTGAAAAACACCAACAAATTCAACAACAACCTCAACATTGAAAAACACCAACAAATTCAACAACAACCTCAACATTGAAAAACAACAACAACCTAAACATTGAAAAACACCAACAAATTCAACAACAACCTCAACATTGAAAAACAACAACAACCTCAACATTGAAAAACACCAGCAAATTCAACAACAATCTCAACATTGAAAAACACCAACAAATTCAACAACAACCTCTGCATTGAAAAACAACAACAACCTCAACATTGAAAAACACCAACAAATTCAACAACAACCTCAACATTGAAAAACAACAACAACCTCAACATTGAAAAACACCAACAAATTCAACAACAACTTCAACATTGAAAAACAACAACAAATTCAACAACCTCGAAATTGAAAAACACCAACAAATACAACAACAACCTCAACATTGAAAAACAACAACAACCTCAACATTGAAAAACACCAACAAATTCAACAACAACCTCAACATTGAAAAACACCAACAAATTCAGCAACAACCTCAACATTGAAAAACACTAACAAATTCAACAACAACCTCGAAATTGAAAAACATCAACAAATTCAACAACAAACTCAACATTGAAAAACACCAACAAATTCAACAACATCTCAACATTGAAAAACAACAACAACCTCTACATTGAAAAACACCAACAAATTCAACAACAACCTCAACATTGAAAAACAACAACAACCTCAACATTGAAAAACACCTACAAATTCAACAACAACCTCAACATTGAAAAACACCAACAAATTCAACAACAAACTCAACATTGAAAAACAACAACAACCTCTACATTGAAAAACACCAACAAATTCAACAAAAACTTCAACATTGAAAAACAACAACAACCTCAACATTGAAAAACACCAACAAATTCAACAACAACCTCAACATTGAAAAACACCAACAAATTCAACAACAACCTCAACATTGAAAAACAACAACAACCTCAACATTGAAAAACAACAACAAATTCAACAACAACCTCAACATTGAAAAACAACAACAACCTCAACATTGAAAAACACCAACAAATTCAACAACAACCTCAACTTTGAAAAACACCAACAAATTCAACAACAACCTCAGCATTGAAAAAGAACAACAACCTCAACATTGAAAAACACCAACAAATTCAACAACAACCTCAACATTGAAAAACACCAACAAATTCAGCAACAACTTCAACATTGAAAAACACCAACAAATTCAACAACAACCTCGAAATTGAAAAACACCAACAAATACAACAACAACCTCAACATTGAAAAACAACAACAACCTCAACATTGAAAAACACCAACAAATTCAACAACAACCTCAACATTGAAAAACAACAACCACCTCAACATTGCAAAACACCAGCAAATTCAACAACAACCTCAACATTTATAAACACCAACAATTTCAACAACAACCTCAACATTGAAAAACAACAACAATCTCAACATTGAAAAACACCAACAAATTCAACAACAACCTCAACATTGAAAAACAACAACAACCTCAACATTGAAAAACACCAACAAATTCAACAACAACCTCGACATTGAAAAACACCCTCAAATTCAAAATCAACCTCAACATTGAAAAACACCAACAAACTCAACAACAACCTCAACATTGAAAAATAACAACAACCTCAACATTGAAAAACACCAACAAATTCAACAACAACCTCAACATTGAAAAACACCAACAAATTCAACAACAAACTCAAGATTGAAACACACCCACAAATTCAACAACCTCAAAATTGAAAAACAACAACAACCTCATCATTGAAAAACACCAACAAATTCAACAACAACCTCAACATTGAAAAACACCAACAAATTCAACAACAACCTCAACATTGAAAAACAACAACAACCTCAACATTGAAAAACACCAACAAATTCAACAACAACCTCAACATTGAAAAACAACAACAACCTCAACATTGAAAAACACCAACAAATTCAACAAGAACCTCAACATTCAAAAACAACAACAAACTCAACATTGAAAAACACCAACAAATTCAACAACAACCTCAACATTGAAAAACAACAACAACCTCAACATTGAAAAACACCAACAAATTCAACAACAACCTCAACATTGAAAAACAACAACAACCTCAACATTGAAAAACACCAACAAATTCAACAACAACCTCAACATTGAAAAACACCAACAAATTCAACAACAACCTCAGCATTGAAAAACAACAACAACCTCAACATTGAAAAACAACAACAAATTCAACAACAACTTCAACATTGAAAAACACCAACAAATTCAACAACAACCTCGAAATTGAAAAACACCAACAAATTCAACAACAACCTGAACATTGAAAAACACCAACAAATTCAACAACAACCACAAAATTGAAAAACAACAACAACCTCAAAATTGAAAAACACCAACAAATTCAACAGCAACCTCAACATTTAAAAACACCAACAATTTCAACAACAACCTCAACATTTAAAAACGCCAACAAATTCAACAACAACCTCAACATTGAAAAGCAACAACCTCAACATTGAAAAACACCAACAAATTCAACAAAAAATTCAACATAGAAAAACACCAACAAATTCAACAACAACCCCGACATTGAAAAACACCAACAAATTCAACAACAACCTCAACATTGAAAAACAACAACAATCTCAACATTGAAAAACACCAACAAATTAAACAACAACCTCAACATTGAAAAACAGCAACAACCTCAACATTGAAAAACACCAACAAATTCAACAACAAATTCAACATTGAAAAACACCAACAAATTCAACAACAACGTCGACATTGAAAAACACCATCAAATTCAACAACAACCTCAACATTGAAAAACAACAACAACCTCAACATTGAAAAACACCAACAAATTCAACAAAAACCTCAACATTGAAAACACCAACAAATTCAACAACAACCTCAACATTGAAAAACCACAACCTCAACATTGAAAAACACCATCAAATTCAACAACAACCTCAACATTGAAAAACAACTACAACCTCAACATTGAAAAACACCAACAAATTCAACAAAAACCTCAACATTTAAAAACGCAAACAAATTCAACAACAACCTCAACATTGAAAAACAACAACCTCAACATTGAAAAAGACCAACAAATTCAACAAAAAATTCAACATAGAAAAACACCAACAAATTCAACAACAACCCCGACATTGAAAAACACCAACAATTTCAAAAACAACCTCAACTTTGAAAAACAACAACAACCTCATCATGGAAAAACACCAACAAATTCAACAACAACCTCAACATTGAAAAACAAAAACATCCTCAAAATTGAAAAACACCAACAAATTCAACAACAACCCCAACATTTAAAAACAACAACAACCTAGGCATTGAAAAACACCAACAAATTCAACAACAACCTCAACATTGAAAAACACCAACAAATTCAACAACAACCTCAACATTGAAAAACACCAACAAACTCAACAACAACCTCAACATTGAAAAACAACAACAACCTCAACATTGAAAAACACCAACAAATTCAACAACAACCTCAACATTGAAAAACACCAACAAATTCAACAACAACCTGAACATTGAAAAACACCAACAACCTCAACATTGAAAAGCACCAACAAATTCAACAACAACCTCAACATTGAAAAACAACAACAACCTCAACATTGAAAAACACCAACAAATTCAACAACAACCTCAACATTGAAAAACAACAACAAACTAAACATTGAAAAACACCAACAAATTCAACAACAATCTCAACATTGAAAAACACCAACAAATTCAACAACAAACTCAACATTGAAAAACAACAACAACCTCTACATTGAAAAACACCAACAAATTCAACAACAACCTCAACATTGAAAAACAACAACAACCTCAACATTGAAAAACACCAACAAATTCAACAACAACCTCAACATTGAAAAACACCAACAAATTCAACAACAAACTCAACATTGAAAAAGAACAACAACCTCTACATTGAAAAACACCAACAAATTCAACAACAACCTCAACATTGAAAAACACCAACAAATTCAACAAGAACCTCAACATTGAAAAACACCAACAAACTCAACAACAACCTCAACATTGAAAAACAACAACAACCTCAACATTGAAAAACACCAACAAATTCAACAACAACCTCAACATTGAAAAACACCAACAAATTCAACAACAACCTGAACATTGAAAAACACCAACAACCTCAACATTGAAAAACACCAACAAATTCAACAACAACCTCAACATTGAAAAACAACAACAACCTCAACATTGAAAAACACCAACAAATTCAACAACAACCTCAGCATTGAAAAACAACAACAAACTAAACATTGAAAAACACCAACAAATTCAACAACAACCTCAACATTGAAAAACAACAACAACCTCAACATAGAAAAACACAAACAAATTCAAAAACAACCTCAACATTGAAAAACACCAACAAATTCAACAACAACCTCAACATTGAAAAACACCAACAAATTCAACAACAACCGCGAAATTGAAAAACACCAACAAATTCAACAACAAACTCAATATTGAAAAACACCAATAAATTCAACAACAACCTCAACATTGAAAAACAACAACAACCTCAACATTGAAAAAGACCAACAATTTCAACAACAACCTCAACATTGAAAAGCACCAACAAATTCAACAACAACCTCAACATTGAAAAACAACAACAACCTCAACATTGAAAAACAACAACAAATTCAACAACAACCTCAACATTGAAAAACAACAACAACCTCAACATTGAAAAACAACAACCACCTCAACATTGCAAAACACCAGCAAATTCAACAACAACCTCAACATTGAAAAACAACAACAACCTCAACATTGAAAAACACCAACAAATTCAACAACAACCTCAACATTGAAAAACACCAACAAATTCAACAACAACCTCAACATTGAAAAAAAACAACAACCTCAACATTGAAAAACACCAACAAATTCAACAACAACCTCAACATTGAAAAACAACAACAACCTCAACATTGAAAAACACCAACAAATTCAACAACAACCTCAACATTGAAAAACACCAACAAATTCAACAACAACCTCAGCATTGAAAAACAACAACAACCTCAACATTGAAAAACACCAACAAATTCAACAACAACCTCAACATTGAAAAACAACATCAACCTCAACATTGAAAAACACCAACAAATTCAACAACAACTTCAACATTGAAAAACACCAACAAATTCAACAACAACCTCGAAATTGAAAAACACCAACAAATACAACAACAACCTCAACATTGAAAAACAACAACAACCTCAACATTGAAAAACACCAACAAATTGAACAACAACCTCAACATTGAAAAACACCAACAAATTCAACAACAACCTCAACATTGAAAAACACTAACAAATTCAACAACAACCTCGAAATTGAAAAACACCAACAAATTCAACAACAAACTCAACATTGAAAAACACCAACAAATTCAACAACAAACTCAACATTGAAAAACAACAACAACCTCAACATTGAAAAACACCAACAAATTCAACAACAATCTCAACATTGAAAAGCACCAACAAATTCAACAACAACCTCAACATTGAAAAACAACAACAACCTCAACATTGAAAAACACCAACAAATTCAACAACAACCTCAACATTGAAAAACAACAACAACCTCAACATTGAAAAACAACAACAAACTCAACATTGAAAAACACCAACAAATTCAACAACAACCTCAACATTGAAAAACAACAACAACCTCAACATTGAAAAACACCAACAAATTCAACAACAACCTCAACATTGAAAAACAACAACAAATTCAACAACAAACTCAACATTGAAAAACAGCAACAACCTCTACATTGAAAAACACCAACAAATTCAACAACAACCTCAACATTGAAAAACAACAACAACCTCTTCATTGAAAAACACCTACAAATTCAACAGCAACCTCGAAATTGAAAAACACCAACAAATACAACAACAACCTCAACATTGAAAAACAACAACAACCTCAACATTGAAAAACACCAACAAATTGAACAACAACCTCAACATTGAAAAACACCAACAAATTCAACAACAACCTCAACATTGAAAAACACTAACAAATTCAACAACAACCTCGAAATTGAAAAACACCAACAAATTCAACAACAAACTCAACATTGAAAAACAACAACAACCGCAACATTGAAAACACCAAGAAATTCAACAACAATCTCAACATTGAAAAGCACCAACAAATTCAACAAAACCTCAACATTGAAAAACAACAACAACCTCAACATTGAAAAACACCAACAAATTCAACAACAACCTCAACATTGAAAAACAACAACAACCTCAACATTGAAAAACAACAACAAACTCAACATTGAAAAACACCAACAAATTCAACAACAACCTCAACATTGAAAAACAACAACAACCTCAACATTGAAAAACACCAACAAATTCAACAACAACCTCAACATTGAAAAACACCAACAAATTCAACAACAACCTCAACATTGAAAAACAACAACAACCTAAACATTGAAAAACACCAACAAATTCAACAACAACCTCAACATTGCAAAACAACAACAACCTCAACATTGAAAAACACCAGCAAATTCAACAACAACCTCAACATTGAAAAACACCAACAAATTCAACAACAACCTCTGCATTGAAAAACAACAACAACCTCAACATTGAAAAACACCAACAAATTCAACAACAACCTCAACATTGAAAAACAACAACAACCTCAACATTGAAAAACACCAACAAATTCAACAACAACTTCAACATTGAAAAACAACAACAAATTCAACAACAACCTCGAAATTGAAAAACACCAACAAATACAACAACAACCTCAACATTGAAAAACAACAACAACCTCAACATTGAAAAACACCAACAAATTCAACAACAACCTCAACATTGAAAAACACCAACAAATTCAGCAACAACCTCAACATTGAAAAACACTAACAAATTCAACAACAACCTCGAAATTGAAAAACACCAACAAATTCAACAACAAACTCAACATTGAAAAACACCAACAAATTCAACAACATCTCAACATTGAAAAACAACAACAACCTCTACATTGAAAAACACCAACAAATTCAAAAACAACCTCAACATTGAAAAACAACAACAACCTCAACATTGAAAAACACCTACAAATTCAACAACAACCTCAACATTGAAAAACACCAACAAATTCAACAACAAACTCAACATTGAAAAACAACAACAACCACTACATTGAAAAACACCAACAAATTCAACAAAAACTTCAACATTGAAAAACAACAACAACCTCAACATTGAAAAACACCAACAAATTCAACAACAACCTCAACATTGAAAAACACCAACAAATTCAACAACAACCTCAACATTGAAAAACAACAACAACCTCAACATTGAAAAACAACAACAAATTCAACAACAACCTCAACATTGAAAAACAACAACAACCTCGACATTGAAAAACACCAACAATTCAACAACAACCTCAACTTTGAAAAACACCAACAAATTCAACAACAACCTCAGCATTGAAAAAGAACAACAACCTCAACATTGAAAAACACCAACAAATTCAACAACAACCTCAACATTGAAAAACACCAACAAATTCAGCAACAACTTCAACATTGAAAAACACCAACAAATTCAACAACAACCTCGAAATTGAAAAACACCAACAAATACAACAACAACCTCAACATTGAAAAACAACAACAACCTCAACATTGAAAAACACCAACAAATTCAACAACAACCTCAACATTGAAAAACAACAACCACCTCAACATTGCAAAACACCAGCAAATTCAACAACAACCTCAACATTTATAAACACCAACAATTTCAACAACAACCTCAACATTGAAAAACAACAACAATCTCAACATTGAAAAACACCAACAAATTCAACAACAACCTCAACATTGAAAAACAACAACAACCTCAACATTGAAAAACACCAACAAATTCAACAACAACCTCGACATTGAAAAACACCCTCAAATTCAAAATCAACCTCAACATTGAAAAACACCAACAAACTCAACAACAACCTCAACATTGAAAAATAACAACAACCTCAACATTGAAAAACACCAACAAATTCAACAACAACCTCAACATTGAAAAACACCAACAAATTCAACAACAAACTCAAGATTGAAAAGCACCCACAAATTCAACAACCTCAAAATTGAAAAACAACAACAACCTCATCATTGAAAAACACCAACAAATTCAACAACAACCTCAACATTGAAAAACACCAACAAATTCAACAACAACCTCAACATTGAAAAACAACAACAACCTCAACATTGAAAAACACCAACAAATTCAACAACAACCTCAACATTGAAAAACAACAACAACCTCAACATTGAAAAACACCAACAAATTCAACAAGAACCTCAACATTCAAAAACAACAACAAACTCAACATTGAAAAACACCAACAAATTCAACAACAACCTCAACAGTGAAAAACAACAACAACCTCAACATTGAAAAACACCAACAAATTCAACAACAACCTCAACATTGAAAAACAACAACAACCTCAACATTGAAAAACACCAACAAATTCAACAACAACCTCAACATTGAAAAACACCAACAAATTCAACAACAACCTCAGCATTGAAAAACAACAACAACCTCAACATTGAAAAACAACAACAAATTCAACAACAACTTCAACATTGAAAAACACCAACAAATTCAACAACAACCTCGAAATTGAAAAACACCAACAAATTCAACAACAACCTGAACATTGAAAAACACCAACAAATACAACAACAACCTCAACATTGAAAAACAACAACAACCTCAACATTGAAAAACACCAACAAATTCAACAACAACCTCAACATTGAAAAACACCAACAAATTCAGCAACAACCTCAACATTGAAAAACACTAACAAATTCAACAACAACCTCGAAATTGAAAAACACCAACAAATTCAACAACAAACTCAACATTGAAAAACACCAACAAATTCAACAACATCTCAACATTGAAAAACAACAACAACCTCTACATTGAAAAACACCAACAAATTCAAAAACAACCTCAACATTGAAAAACAACAACAACCTCAACATTGAAAAACACCTACAAATTCAACAACAACCTCAACATTGAAAAACACCAACAAATTCAACAACAAACTCAACATTGAAAAACAACAACAACCACTACATTGAAAAACACCAACAAATTCAACAAAAACTTCAACATTGAAAAACAACAACAACCTCAACATTGAAAAACACCAACAAATTCAACAACAACCTCAACATTGAAAAACACCAACAAATTCAACAACAACCTCAACATTGAAAAACAACAACAACCTCAACATTGAAAAACAACAACAAATTCAACAACAACCTCAACATTGAAAAACAACAACAACCTCGACATTGAAAAACACCAACAATTCAACAACAACCTCAACTTTGAAAAACACCAACAAATTCAACAACAACCTCAGCATTGAAAAAGAACAACAACCTCAACATTGAAAAACACCAACAAATTCAACAACAACCTCAACATTGAAAAACACCAACAAATTCAGCAACAACTTCAACATTGAAAAACACCAACAAATTCAACAACAACCTCGAAATTGAAAAACACCAACAAATACAACAACAACCTCAACATTGAAAAACAACAACAACCTCAACATTGAAAAACACCAACAAATTCAACAACAACCTCAACATTGAAAAACAACAACCACCTCAACATTGCAAAACACCAGCAAATTCAACAACAACCTCAACATTTATAAACACCAACAATTTCAACAACAACCTCAACATTGAAAAACAACAACAATCTCAACATTGAAAAACACCAACAAATTCAACAACAACCTCAACATTGAAAAACAACAACAACCTCAACATTGAAAAACACCAACAAATTCAACAACAACCTCGACATTGAAAAACACCCTCAAATTCAAAATCAACCTCAACATTGAAAAACACCAACAAACTCAACAACAACCTCAACATTGAAAAATAACAACAACCTCAACATTGAAAAACACCAACAAATTCAACAACAACCTCAACATTGAAAAACACCAACAAATTCAACAACAAACTCAAGATTGAAAAGCACCCACAAATTCAACAACCTCAAAATTGAAAAACAACAACAACCTCATCATTGAAAAACACCAACAAATTCAACAACAACCTCAACATTGAAAAACACCAACAAATTCAACAACAACCTCAACATTGAAAAACAACAACAACCTCAACATTGAAAAACACCAACAAATTCAACAACAACCTCAACATTGAAAAACAACAACAACCTCAACATTGAAAAACACCAACAAATTCAACAAGAACCTCAACATTCAAAAACAACAACAAACTCAACATTGAAAAACACCAACAAATTCAACAACAACCTCAACAGTGAAAAACAACAACAACCTCAACATTGAAAAACACCAACAAATTCAACAACAACCTCAACATTGAAAAACAACAACAACCTCAACATTGAAAAACACCAACAAATTCAACAACAACCTCAACATTGAAAAACACCAACAAATTCAACAACAACCTCAGCATTGAAAAACAACAACAACCTCAACATTGAAAAACAACAACAAATTCAACAACAACTTCAACATTGAAAAACACCAACAAATTCAACAACAACCTCGAAATTGAAAAACACCAACAAATTCAACAACAACCTGAACATTGAAAAACACCAACAAATTCAACAACAACCACAAAATTGAAAAACAACAACAACCTCAAAATTGAAAAACACCAACAAATTCAACAGCAACCTCAACATTTAAAAACACCAACAATTTCAACAACAACCTCAACATTTAAAAACGCCAACAAATTCAACAACAACCTCAACATTGAAAAGCAACAACCTCAACATTGAAAAACACCAACAAATTCAACAAAAAATTCAACATAGAAAAACACCAACAAATTCAACAACAACCCCGACATTGAAAAACACCAACAAATTCAACAACAACCTCAACATTGAAAAACAACAACAATCTCAACATTGAAAAACACCAACAAATTAAACAACAACCTCAACATTGAAAAACAGCAACAACCTCAACATTGAAAAACACCAACAAATTCAACAACAAATTCAACATTGAAAAACACCAACAAATTCAACAACAACGTCGACATTGAAAAACACCATCAAATTCAACAACAACCTCAACATTGAAAAACAACAACAACCTCAACATTGAAAAACACCAACAAATTCAACAAAAACCTCAACATTGAAAACACCAACAAATTCAACAACAACCTCAACATTGAAAAACCACAACCTCAACATTGAAAAACACCATCAAATTCAACAACAACCTCAACATTGAAAAACAACAACAACCTCAACATTGAAAAACACCAACAAATTCAACAAAAACCTCAACATTTAAAAACGCAAACAAATTCAACAACAACCTCAACATTGAAAAACAACAACCTCAACATTGAAAAACACCAACAAATTCAACAAAAAATTCAACATAGAAAAACACCAACAAATTCAACAACAACCCCGACATTGAAAAACACCAACAAATTCAAAAACAACCTCAACTTTGAAAAACAAAAACAACCTCATCATGGAAAAACACCAACAAATTCAACAACAACCTCAACATTGAAAAACAAAAACATCCTCAAAATTGAAAAACACCAACAAATTCAACAACAACCCCAACATTTAAAACAACAACAACCTCAGCATTGAAAAACACCAACAAATTCAACAACAACCTCAACATTGAAAAACACCAACAAATTCAACAACAACCTCAACATTGAAAAACACCAACAAACTCAACAACAACCTCAACATTGAAAAACAACAACAACCTCAACATTGAAAAACACCAACAAATTCAACAACAACCTCAACATTGAAAAACACCAACAAATTCAACAACAACCTGAACATTGAAAAACACCAACAACCTCAACATTGAAAAGCACCAACAAATTCAACAACAACCTCAACATTGAAAAACAACAACAACCTCAACATTGAAAAACACCAACAAATTCAACAACAACCTCAACATTGAAAAACAACAACAAACTAAACATTGAAAAACACCAACAAATTCAACAACAATCTCAACATTGAAAAACACCAACAAATTCAACAACAAACTCAACATTGAAAAACAACAACAACCTCTACATTGAAAAACACCAACAAATTCAACAACAACCTCAACATTGAAAAACAACAACAACCTCAACATTGAAAAACACCAACAAATTCAACAACAACCTCAACATTGAAAAACACCAACAAATTCAACAACAAACTCAACATTGAAAAACAACAACAACCTCTACATTGAAAAACACCAACAAATTCAACAACAACCTCAACATTGAAAAACAACAACAACCTCTTCATTGAAAAACACCAACAAATTCAACAACAACCTCGAAATTGAAAAACACCAACAAATACAACAACCACCTCAACATTGAAAAACAACAACAACCTCAACATTGAAAAACACCAACAAATTCAACAACAACCTCAACATTGAAAAACACCAACAAATTCAACAACAACCTCAACATTGAAAAACACCAACAAATTCAACAACAACCTCAACATTGAAAAAAAACAACAACCTCAACATTGAAAAACACCAACAAATTCAACAACAACCTCAACATTGAAAAACAACAACAACCTCAACATTGAAAAACACCAACAAATTCAACAACAACCTCAACATTGAAAAACACCAACAAATTCAACAACAACCTCAGCATTGAAAAACAACAACAACCTCAACATTGAAAAACACCAACAAATTCAACAACAACCTCAACATTGAAAAACAACATCAACCTCAACATTGAAAAACACCAACAAATTCAACAACAACTTCAACATTGAAAAACACCAACAAATTCAACAACAACCTCGAAATTGAAAAACACCAACAAGTACAACAACAACCTCAACATTGAAAAACAACAACAACCTCAACATTGAAAAACACCAACAAATTGAACAACAACCTCAACATTGAAAAACACCAACAAATTCAACAACAACCTCAACATTGAAAAACACTAACAAATTCAACAACAACCTCGAAATTGAAAAACACCAACAAATTCAACAACAAACTCAACATTGAAAAACACCAACAAATTCAACAACAAACTCAACATTGAAAAACAACAACAACCTCAACATTGAAAAACACCAACAAATTCAACAACAATCTCAACATTGAAAAGCACCAACAAATTCAACAACAACCTCAACATTGAAAAACAACAACAACCTCAACATTGAAAAACACCAACAAATTCAACAACAACCTCAACATTGAAAAACAACAACAACCTCAACATTGAAAAACAACAACAAACTCAACATTGAAAAACACCAACAAATTCAACAACAACCTCAACATTGAAAAACAACAACAACCTCAACATTGAAAAACACCAACAAATTCAACAACAACCTCAACATTGAAAAACAACAACAAATTCAACAACAAACTCAACATTGAAAAACAGCAACAACCTCTACATTGAAAAACACCAACAAATTCAACAACAACCTCAACATTGAAAAACAACAACAACCTCTTCATTGAAAAACACCTACAAATTCAACAACAACCTCGAAATTGAAAAACACCAACAAATACAACAACAACCTCAACATTGAAAAACAACAACAACCTCAACATTGAAAAACACCAACAAATTCAACAACAACCTCAACATTGAAAAACACCAACAAATTCAACAACAACCTCAACATTGAAAAACACTAACAAATTCAACAACAACCTCGAAATTGAAAAACACCAACAAATTCAACAACAAACTCAACATTGAAAAACACCAACAAATTCAACAACAAACTCAACATTGAAAAACAACAACAACCGCAACATTGAAAACACCAAGAAATTCAACAACAATCTCAACATTGAAAAGCACCAACAAATTCAACAAAACCTCAACATTGAAAAACAACAACAACCTCAACATTGAAAAACACCAACAAATTCAACAACAACCTCAACATTGAAAAACAACAACAACCTCAACATTGAAAAACAACAACAAACTCAACATTGAAAAACACCAACAAATTCAACAACAACCTCAACATTGAAAAACAACAACAACCTCAACATTGAAAAACACCAACAAATTCAACAACAACCTCAACATTGAAAAACACCAACAAATTCAACAACAACCTCAACATTGAAAAACAACAACAACCTAAACATTGAAAAACACCAACAAATTCAACAACAACCTCAACATTGAAAAACAACAACAACCTCAACATTGAAAAACACCAGCAAATTCAACAACAACCTCAACATTGAAAAACACCAACAAATTCAACAACAACCTCTGCATTGAAAAAGAACAACAACCTCAACATTGAAAAACACCAACAAATTCAACAACAACCTCAACATTGAAAAACAACAACAACCTCAACATTGAAAAACACCAATAAATTCAACAACAACTTCAACATTGAAAAACAACAACAAATTCAACAACAACCTCGAAATTGAAAAACACCAACAAATACAACAACAACCTCAACATTGAAAAACAACAACAACCTCAACATTGAAAAACACCAACAAATTCAACAACAACCTCAACATTGAAAAACACCAACAAATTCAGCAACAACCTCAACATTGAAAAACACTAACAAATTCAACAACAACCTCGAAATTGAAAAACACCAACAAATTCAACAACAAACTCAACATTGAAAAACACCAACAAATTCAACAACATCTCAACATTGAAAAACAACAACAACCTCTACATTGAAAAACACCAACAAATTCAAAAACAACCTCAACATTGAAAAACAACAACAACCTCAACATTGAAAAACACCTACAAATTCAACAACAACCTCAACATTGAAAAACACCAACAAATTCAACAACAAACTCAACATTGAAAAACAACAACAACCTCTACATTGAAAAACACCAACAAATTCAACAAAAACTTCAACATTGAAAAACAACAACAACCTCAACATTGAAAAACACCAACAAATTCAACAACAACCTCAACATTGAAAAACACCAACAAATTCAACAACAACCTCAACATTGAAAAACAACAACAACCTCAACATTGAAAAACAACAACAAATTCAACAACAACCTCAACATTGAAAAACAACAACAACCTCGACATTGAAAAACACCAACAATTCAACAACAACCTCAACTTTGAAAAACACCAACAAATTCAACAACAACCTCAGCATTGAAAAAGAACAACAACCTCAACATTGAAAAACACCAACAAATTCAACAACAACCTCAACATTGAAAAACACCAACAAATTCAGCAACAACTTCAACATTGAAAAACACCAACAAATTCAACAACAACCTCGAAATTGAAAAACACCAACAAATACAACAACAACCTCAACATTGAAAAACAACAACAACCTCAACATTGAAAAACACCAACAAATTCAACAACAACCTCAACATTGAAAAACAACAACCACCTCAACATTGCAAAACACCAGCAAATTCAACAACAACCTCAACATTTATAAACACCAACAATTTCAACAACAACCTCAACATTGAAAAACAACAACAATCTCAACATTGAAAAACACCAACAAATTCAACAACAACCTCAACATTGAAAAACAACAACAACCTCAACATTGAAAAACACCAACAAATTCAACAACAACCTCGACATTGAAAAACACCCTCAAATTCAAAATCAACCTCAACATTGAAAAACACCAACAAACTCAACAACAACCTCAACATTGAAAAATAACAACAACCTCAACATTGAAAAACACCAACAAATTCAACAACAACCTCAACATTGAAAAACACCAACAAATTCAACAACAAACTCAAGATTGAAAAGCACCCACAAATTCAACAACCTCAAAATTGAAAAACAACAACAACCTCATCATTGAAAAACACCAACAAATTCAACAACAACCTCAACATTGAAAAACACCAACAAATTCAACAACAACCTCAACATTGAAAAACAACAACAACCTCAACATTGAAAAACACCAACAAATTCAACAACAACCTCAACATTGAAAAACAACAACAACCTCAACATTGAAAAACACCAACAAATTCAACAAGAACCTCAACATTCAAAAACAACAACAAACTCAACATTGAAAAACACCAACAAATTCAACAACAACCTCAACAGTGAAAAACAACAACAACCTCAACATTGAAAAACACCAACAAATTCAACAACAACCTCAACATTGAAAAACAACAACAACCTCAACATTGAAAAACACCAACAAATTCAACAACAACCTCAACATTGAAAAACACCAACAAATTCAACAACAACCTCAGCATTGAAAAACAACAACAACCTCAACATTGAAAAACAACAACAAATTCAACAACAACTTCAACTTTGAAAAACACCAACAAATTCAACAACAACCTCGAAATTGAAAAACACCAACAAATTCAACAACAACCTGAACATTGAAAAACACCAACAAATTCAACAACAACCACAAAATTGAAAAACAACAACAACCTCAAAATTGAAAAACACCAACAAATTCAACAGCAACCTCAACATTTAAAAACACCAACAATTTCAACAACAACCTCAACATTTAAAAACGCCAACAAATTCAACAACAACCTCAACATTGAAAAGCAACAACCTCAACATTGAAAAACACCAACAAATTCAACAAAAAATTCAACATAGAAAAACACCAACAAATTCAACAACAACCCCGACATTGAAAAACACCAACAAATTCAACAACAACCTCAACATTGAAAAACAACAACAATCTCAACATTGAAAAACACCAACAAATTAAACAACAACCTCAACATTGAAAAACAGCAACAACCTCAACATTGAAAAACACCAACAAATTCAACAACAAATTCAACATTGAAAAACACCAACAAATTCAACAACAACGTCGACATTGAAAAACACCATCAAATTCAACAACAACCTCAACATTGAAAAACAACAACAACCTCAACATTGAAAAACACCAACAAATTCAACAAAAACCTCAACATTGAAAACACCAACAAATTCAACAACAACATCAACATTGAAAAACCACAACCTCAACATTGAAAAACACCATCAAATTCAACAACAACCTCAACATTGAAAAACAACAACAACCTCAACATTGAAAAACACCAACAAATTCAACAAAAACCTCAACATTTAAAAACGCAAACAAATTCAACAACAACCTCAACATTGAAAAACAACAACCTCAACATTGAAAAACACCAACAAATTCAACAAAAAATTCAACATAGAAAAACACCAACAAATTCAACAACAACCCCGACATTGAAAAACACCAACAAATTCAAAAACAACCTCAACTTTGAAAAACAAAAACAACCTCATCATGGAAAAACACCATCAAATTCAACAACAACCTCAACATTGAAAAACAAAAACATCCTCAAAATTGAAAAACACCAACAAATTCAACAACAACCCCAACATTTAAAAACAACAACAACCTCAGCATTGAAAAACACCAACAAATTCAACAACAACCTCAACATTGAAAAACACCAACAAATTCAACAACAACCTCAACATTGAAAAACACCAACAAACTCAACAACAACCTCAACATTGAAAAACAACAACAACCTCAACATTGAAAAACACCAACAAATTCAACAACAACCTCAACATTGAAAAACACCAACAAATTCAACAACAACCTGAACATTGAAAAACACCAACAACCTCAACATTGAAAAGCACCAACAAATTCAACAACAACCTCAACATTGAAAAACAACAACAACCTCAACATTGAAAAACACCAACAAATTCAACAACAACCTCAACATTGAAAAACAACAACAAACTAAACATTGAAAAACACCAACAAATTCAACAACAATCTCAACATTGAAAAACACCAACAAATTCAACAACAAACTCAACATTGAAAAACAACAACAACCTCTACATTGAAAAACACCAACAAATTCAACAACAACCTCAACATTGAAAAACAACAACAACCTCAACATTGAAAAACACCAACAAATTCAACAACAACCTCAACATTGAAAAACACCAACAAATTCAACAACAAACTCAACATTGAAAAACAACAACAACCTCTACATTGAAAAACACCAACAAATTCAACAACAACCTCAACATTGAAAAACAACAACAACCTCTTCATTGAAAAACACCAACAAATTCAACAACAACCTCGAAATTGAAAAACACCAACAAATACAACAACCACCTCAACATTGAAAAACAACAACAACCTCAACATTGAAAAACACCAACAAATTCAACAACAACCTCAACATTGAAAAACACCAACAAATTCAACAACAACCTCAACATTGAAAAACACTAACAAATTCAACAACAACCTCGAAATTGAAAAACACCAACAAATTCAACAACAAACTCAACATTGAAAAACACCAACAAATTCAACAACAAACTCAACATTGAAAAACAACAACAACCGCAACATTGAAAAACACCAAGAAATTCAACAACAATCTCAGCATTGAAAACCACCAACAAATTCAACAACAACCTCAACATTGAAAAACAACAACAACCTCAACATTGAAAAACACCAACAAATTCAACAACAACCTCAACATTGAAAAACAACAACAACCTCAACATTGAAAAACAACAACAAACTCAACAACAACCTCAACATTGAAAAACACCAACAAATTCAACAACAACCTCAACATTGAAAAACAACAACAACCTAAACATTGAAAAACACCAACAAATTCAACAACAACCTCAACATTGAAAAACAACAACAACCTCAACATTGAAAAACACCAACAAATTCAACAACAACCTCAACATTGAAAAACAACAACAACCTCAACATTGAAAAACACCAACAAATTCAACAACAACTTCAACATTGAAAAACAACAACAAATTCAACAACAACCTCGAAATTGAAAAACACCAACAATTACAACAACAACCTCAACATTGAAAAACAACAACAACCTCAACATTGAAAAACACCAACAAATTCAGCAACAACCTCAACATTGAAAAACACTAACAAATTCAACAACAACCTCGAAATTGAAAAACACCAACAAATTCAACAACAAACTCAAAATTGAAAAACACCAACAAATTCAACAACATCTCAACATTGAAAAACAACAACAACCTCTACATTGAAAAACACCAACAAATTCAACAACAACCTCAACATTGAAAAACAACAACAACCTCAACATTGAAAAACACCAACAAATTCAACAACAACCTCAACATTGAAAAACAACAACAACCTCAACATTGAAAAACACCAACAAATTCAACAACAACCTCAACATTGAAAAACAGCAACAACCTCAACATTGAAAAACACCAACAAATTCAACAACAACTTCAACATTGAAAAACACCATCAAATTCAACAACAACCTCAACATTGAAAAACAACAACAACCTCAACATTGAAAAACACCAACAAATTCAACAAAAACCTCAACATTGAAAACACCAACAAATTCAACAACAACCTCAACATTGAAAAACAACAACCTCAACATTGAAAAACACCATCAAATTCAACAACAACCTCAACATTGAAAAACAAACAACAACCTCAACATTGAAAAACACCAACAAATTCAACAAAAACCTCAACATTTAAAAACGCAAACAAATTCAACAACAACCTCAACATTGAAAAACAACAACCTCAACATTGAAAAACACCAACAAATTCAACGAAAAATTCAACATAGAAAAACACCAACAAATTCAACAACAACCCCGACATTGAAAAACACCAACAGATTCAACAACAACCTCAACTTTGAAAAACAACAACAACCTCATCATGGAAAAACACCAACAAATTCAGCAACAACCTCAACATTGAAAAACAACAACAACCTCAACATTGAAAAACACCAACAAATTCAACAACAATCTCAACATTGAAAAACAACAACAACCTCAACATTGAAAAACACCAACAAATTCAACAAGAACCTTAACATTCAAAAACAACAACAAACTCAACATTGAAAAACACCAACAAATTCAACAACAACCTCAACATTGAAAAACAACAACAACCTCAACATTGAAAAACACCAACAAATTCAACAACAACCTCAACATTGAAAAACAACAACAACCTCAACATTGAAAAACACCAACAAATTCAACAACAACCTCAACATTGAAAAACACCAACAAATTCAACAACAACCTCAGCATTGAAAAACAACAACAACCTCAACATTGAAAAACAACAACAAATTCAACAACAACTTCAACATTGAAAAACACCAGCAAATTCAACAACAACCTCGAAATTGAAAAACACCAACAAATTCAACAACAACCTCAACATTGAAAAACACCAACAAATTCAACAACAACCTCAAAATTGAAAAACAACAACAACCTCAAAATTGAAAAACACCAACAAATTCAACAGCAACCTCAACATTTAAAAACACCAACAATTTCAACAACAACCTCAACATTTAAAAACGCCAACAAATTCAACAACAACCTCAACATTGAAAAGCAACA